>CAUYQG010295261.1:0-15460 GCA_963574415.1 Tarsius wallacei | reverse complement strand
AAACTATTAATAAAAGGGGAGAGGGAAGAGGGCAGAGACGATCCCTCTAGAATCACTCTGCAGGGCTTCATCATAATTTTAGGGCTAAAGTTAGCTTGTGCATTTGGGAACATCCTAGATTTTCTTTTCTTTTTTTTTTTTTGAGTCAGGGTCTCTCTCTGTCGCCCAGACTGAAGTGCAGTGGCATACTTGTGGCCACCGCAGCCTCGAACTGCTGGGCTCAGGCAATCCTTTTGCCTCAGCCTTCCAAGTGGCTGGAACTACAGGCACGTGCTGCCACACCCGGCTAATTTTTTTCTTTATTCTGGAGACGAAGTCTTGCCAAGTTTCCCAGGCTGGGCTTGAACCCCTGGGCCTAGGCAGTCTCTTGCCTCTGCCTCCCAAAGTGCTGGGATTATAGGTTTGAGCCGCCGCGTCCGGCCTAGATTTTAAGTTAAAATGCACGAATCTCTGAGTGGCTCAGTGGGTGCTTTTTCAGAAAAACAGGAGTGCCCGGTTCTTTAGTCAGTGGAACTGTCCTTTGCTTTCGTACTTGATCATTTTATGTGGACTTTCGAGCTTTCTGCTGCTCAGCCGTGTGTGTAATTGGCACCCAGGAGCGTCCTGAAATAAATGGCTGGCTCACTCAGCATTTAGCAGTATCTTTATATTGGTCATTAGCCACCTTTGCATCCTGTGGTTTTAAGCAAGAAAAAAATCTTGCAAGACCAGAACAGGGAAATACAGCACATGCAGATGAGGTCATAGGTTAGAGAAGGCAGTTCCTCGGGAAACTCCCTCCCTTTGAGCTGGATTTCAGTGGGTTGTGGAGGGACCAGTAGCTACCATTGATTGGCCAGAGTCATTTTGCAGAACTGACCACGTTGTACTCTTTATTCCCATAAGGAAAAAAATCCATCAGTTGTTGCGTTTGTAGTAGCCAGTATGAGGTATTCTGTTGTGTGGCATTTACTTACTTTGTCTGCTTCTCTCACCAGGAACACCTTGATTTATGGTGTTAATCATAAACCTATTAGGATAATTAACACTGACACTGGGAAGACGGCCCGCTTCAGAATGCATGCACACTTTTCTGTTTTATAAATACTAGCCCAAACTTTTTCCATCCCGAACTGAAAAATATGTCTCTACTTCCAGGCTTTCCAGGGTGTGGGCCTGTGCGTAGCTGTGTGACTGCCCACACGATGGCACATATTTCAGAGCTACCAAAAAGAAATTGGTTGCTCTTGAAATAACAAGACAAACAAGAATGGTTTTTCTGAACCGTAACATCTGAAGAGCTAGAAACAGTTGTGTTTGTGTGTGATGCTGAAGCCAGTAAATTTCATGTGAAGGAAGGGATTGCAAACTAAGAACAGAAAAACCGTTTTCCTGGATTTCAGATGTCAAACTCTCAAGCTGTTTAACTCACCCACTCAGCACCTCCACATCCATCCTCTAATGTGCTTGCATTGTCAGTGATTTCTGTTTCTGCAGGTTTTGATGCCAGAAGACAGATAATAAGATGGCATGCATATGTAACCTCAAAGCAGTTTTCTGCAAGAGATTTTGAGGTTAAACAGAAGCATCCTGTTCGTGTTGTCGCTTGGCAGGCAAAAGGCCTCATATTTTCGAATTCACATAGTTTTAAAGCAAGCTAATCTTTTCTGGCTTAATAATAAACTAATTATATGTTTTAAATAGTATAGAGCCGAGTCCCTGTTTCAGATTAAGCCTCATAACAGCAAGGGCCAGGACGGTGCAGACATGTGCCCGATATCTCTGGCTTGAGGATCTACAGCATCAGTGCTAGCTGTTTCAGGCCCAAATAGGCCTGCTGGGGACAGCCAGGTAGCACTGGCTTGACTCAATAACAGGGTAATTCTTCCTGAGCACAGAAGCCACCAGACATGCCACGGAGGAAGGCCCGGATATGTAACAGTTCAGTTTACGGCTATAATTATGTTTGGGCCTTTCCCCAAGTGGTGATCCCAGATCAACGTGCCAATAGTGTCCCTTTTGGGGCATGTCTGAGCAAAAAAGAGAGAAAGGGAGGGAGGGAGAGAGGAAGGAAGGACGAAAGGAAGGAAGAAAGGAAGGGGTGTCGTTTCTAAAAAGTTAGTTTTAGCAGCCAGGCAGATCTAGTTCCAACAAGGCTTCTTCGTGGCTTGTCACTTTTCCACCTCTCCTGTCTCTTTCATGATCCTGGGCACCATGTGTCAGTCATATAGATTTTACAATCTTGAAAACTGCTTGTTCCTTGGTCACCTGTTAGTGGTGCGGCCCTCCTGGGGCAGTTTGGTGACTTCCGAGGGAACACACAAATGCGGTAGTGGAAGCTTCGCTTGTGGGGCTAGCCTCAGGCTTGATTGCTAGCACCTCTGCCTACTAGACACGTTGCTTATCCTCTCTGCACCTCGAATTCCTCCTGACAGTCTTGCTGTGGAAATAAAGTGCCATTAGGCTTGTCAAGCACAGAGCACTGGCCCTGGTGGGCACCAAAGTCCTGAATTTCCTCAGATTACCAGCGAGGTAGACTTTATTTCTAATTCATTTGCCGCGGAGGTGCTTGCTGGATGTGTTAGCACCAGGGTGTATTATCTGTGGTTTGGAGTGTGCCTCTGAGCACCCTGAGCCAACTGAATGACCAAGTAATGGGGGGCCCCGTGGCATCCCAGGACAGGTAGGGAGTCCGCTGAGGTACACACCCTGGTGTACCTCAGTCAAGGCCTTGCTCTGTCAGGTAGTACACATACTTCAGGCTTGCCTTCCTTCCCTCCCTGTGACAGAGACCCGTAAGCCTACTTGTTTGTCAGTATACATTATCATGTTTTTGGAAACAAGGCTGTATGATTGAAGTTAATACCCAGGATGAGACTTGTCAACTTTCAAACGACCTAGATGCTACTTCCAATTTTACAATGGAAGCTCGCTTCCATCTGCACAAGGATCATTCATTGGTCTCGTGTTTGATCACATCTCATTTTAAAGTGTAATTCGGGTCTGTTTTGTGGCTCCCACTCTCTTCCCACTTATTCACTGATTAAGCAAAATTTTTTTGAGCACCTGCTATGTTCCAGGCTCTCTGCTAGCTGTGTTAAAGCTACACTAAGACATGGTCTCTGGTCTGAAGAGCCAGACTCTTTAGAAGAGACATATTATGCCTTCAGGTGGTGTGACTGTGCAACTGATGTTCTGTTTCTGGGTGGTCTTGCCACTACACCTCCAAGCCAGATGATCTGAGTTTGTTTCAGCCCGGTTGCCAGTTATGAGCTGATTGGATTCAGATATGACCCTGTACCTCTTTGGGCCGCAGTGTCTGTCATGATGGAAGTTAGGGCTGCTTGTTTCATAGCATGAGGGCTTCCCAGTCCTCTCCCTGCTCCCTGGTATTATTATTTTTACAAATCTTCTTGCTCTGATCACTTGTCAAATGTCAGGAAGGTGATCCTAAATGTTCTGTTGTGCTCCTGCATTCTAGATGTGTATTTCTAATGCCCTTTTATTCTCTGCATTTCCATACACAGGAAGTTTTCAAAGGGGAAAAATGTGCAGCCTTATTTTTTTTTTAATCTTGTGAAGATTATGTTCATAATGAAACTATTCCTGTTCTGTATCATGACTTCATGGCTGTTATAACCTCACGGCTCTTAACCTTTTGAGTCATCCACTTTGTATGGCTAATCGGTGCGTAGTTTTTTTGTTTTGTTTTGTTTTGCTTTGCTTTTTGAGTCCTAGTCTCACTCTGTTGCTCAGGCTGGCACACTCACTCCTGTTAGTGATCTGCTGGGCTCAGGAGATCCTTCCACCTCAGCCTTCCAGGTGGCTGGAACCACAGGCTTGCACTACCACGCCCAGCTAATTATTTTATTTATTGTAGAGACGAAGTCTCGCCATGTTGCCCAGCCTGGTCTCAATCCCATAGACTCAGGCAGTCCTCTCACCTCCACCTCCCAAAGTGCTGGGATTATAGGCATGAGCCACTGCACCCAGCTTGGTATGTGGTCTTTTTTTTTTTTTTTGAGTTGGAGTCTCACTCTGTCGCCCAGACTGGAGTGCAGTGGCTGCTCCCGGCCACCGCAGCCTCGACCTGCTGTGCTCCGGCGATCCTTCCGCCCCGGCCTTCTGAGTAGCCGGAATTACAGGCATGCACTACCACGCCTGGCTGATTTTTTTGATTTATTGTAGAGATGAGGTCTCGCCAAGTTGCCCAGGCGGTCTCGAACCCACGGGCTCAGGCAATCCACTCACCTCAGCCTCCCCAAGTGCGGGATTACAGGCTGAGCCACCAAGCCCGGCGGTATGTGGTCTTAAAAGAGAATTGTAGTAGCCTGTGTTTGCAGAATCCCTTGTGGGAAGGGGAAACAGAGTAGCACCAGGGGAAAAGCTTGAACAAAGAGAGCTAGAGACAGCCAAATACTGCAACATCAACCTACTTTCTGGGGACTGTCCTTTTGTTGACTACGTGCCCTTAGCTGCCTCTTCCTCAGTCCAGGGGGAGAAAGACATAGGGCTGGAAGTGGGAGTTTGTGGGGAGGCGCAGAGTGCTGTCGGGAGTGGGTGTGGGCAGAAGCTGCAGAACTGCCAGGGTTCTCTGTGTGCCGGAAGTGCAGGTTTGGCTGTGAGGAATGGAATGTTCCCTCTTGCCCTCCAAGAGCAGAAACAGCTGTGGAAGAGCTTGGACAGAAGAGTTCTAAGTGAAAAAAATCAAAAAGTTAATATGAAAATAAAATCCACTCTAGAAAATTCAGCAAAACTGTATGCAGTATAGTGACAGCCATCTTTCTTATGTTATTTAAGAGGACTTTCACCCCATTCAGGATTTCTTTTTTAGTTGGGAGCAGGATACATTGTCCAGCTAGCCTCATGTGTGTGGATAGAAAATGGATTCGTTATTCTGATCACCAGGAGATGATTACTTTATTCTTCTTAATGAAAGACCCGAATCTGCCGCTTGCTTCTTGCATGGAAACTTCAAACAAATGTCAGTTTCCAAAGGAGATCTCTGGGAGTAGAGGATTATTGTCAGCAAATTTAACGGGAAATCTCATTTCTGGCTGGAAATTGACTCCTTCAGCCAAGTTCCCAACAATATTTATCTTAGAACATCATCTTACAAGAGGCAGACTGGAGCTAGCCTGGAACTTGTCTTTACACAGCAGGCTCGATTGTGCAATCTTTACATGAAAGTTTATTTACTTTTTTTTTTCAATCCAAAAGGTTTGTTTTTGGCCATTCTAGCTGGCACTGCATATGAAATAATAACTTTCTGGTTTCATAGCTGTTTTATATGCTCATACTATCCATTGTTGGTTTCAAACAACATGTCCTATGCATGCTGGGTAGAGAGAGACATCACAGGGCACTGACCTTAGTCAGGGATCCCTCCCCCACCTCATCATTTTTTAAGATAAAGCAGATCTGGACCTCGATTATCTGAAAATTTGCCCTAACTCTCCATTTTCTTCTGCATGCGTAATTTCAGCTTTAACCTTTGACCCCTTTTCTCACCCTTATCTTCTGCATAGTGGAATCTTGGCCTTAAAGGACATCACTATGCTATGTTACAAGACCTGGGAAGACCAGGAATCATTTTCTGGTCTGGAATCAGATTCTCAGTTAGTGGAAATGTAAGGGGGAAATTCCAGTGGCTCTTGGCCCTAATTGCACATTAGAATAATCTGGGGAGCTTTAAAAATGTACCTATGCCTAGGCGATACCCATACCAATTGTATCAGAATCTCTGGGGGTGGGGTTTGTTTAAAGTCACCCCTGGTGGTTCTAATGGGCAGCCAAGATGAAGACCTACTACTGAAGAAAAATCAAGGGCTTCGTCCAGGGAACTGCCCTTTTTTTTTTGAGTTGGAGTCTCACTCTGTGACCCAGGCTGAAGTGCAGTAGCATGGTGTAATGGCTTACTATAGCCTCATCCTCCTGGGCTCGAGTGATTCTTCTGCCTCAGCCTCCCAAAGTGCTGGGATTACAAGCATGAGTCACCACACCCAGCCAATTTTTTATATTTTTTGTAGAGACAAAGTCTTACTATGTTGCCCAGGCTGGTCTCAAACTCCTGGCTCAAGCAGTCCTCTCACCTTGGCCTCCTGAAGTGCTGGAATTACAGGCATGTGCCACCGCACCCAACTGAGAACTGCCTTTGAAAGAGCCTGTCAGTGTAAACCAAAGGCCCAGGCCCTCACCTGAAACTGTCTCTTTGTGGCACACAGACCTCTGGGTTTCCCTGTGACTCGTAGTTTCCGTTTGGCTGTTTGTACAACCTTTGTCATCTGCAGTTCTGCAAATGCATATGTTAGATTTCAGGTATTTGGCAACGTCATTCTGAATCGTCAGCGTCCACAAGTCAAACAGTGAGATCTATTTGAAATACTGGCCCCGTACGCTAGGTGGGTGAGCACTGTATTTAAAGACAGTCCCTTGCGGTGCTCCCCGCCACCCCCTGAAGTCTTTTCTAAGGACCAGGAGATGCCTGCAGTCCTGTGAGTCACTTTGCTGCTCTTTAGACAGTCAAAGAGGAGGGGTTTATCTTAAAATTTAAAAAAAGGACTTTTAAGAGTTAAATTACACAACTCCCTTTTTATTTTTAAAGTGAGTAGATACTCGTTGCTGAGAAAGATAAATTGATACCACATGTTGCTTCCAGACAAAAACCTCTCTGTGTTCCAGGGGAAGCACATGCAGCTGGTGTCTGGGCTAGGGGACAGTCCACAAGGTAAATGTGGTTTGGAAGGGCGAAGCGGACATGGGGCAGCGGCCTTGCAGCAATTACCCGTCCCTTCTGACTGGCACAGCCTCTTGGAAGCTCTTTTAAAAAGTTTGAAATTCTTTCCTGGAAGGTGCCGCCCCCTCACCTTTTGGCTTAAAGTATCTGATGCTGGGAAGACAATAAGTGACCGTGTGCAATATCACCACATCCGTGTGTGGAATCTGACAGTGGCTGAGAGCTGCTTTTGCGCTTGGCACTCTGCGGAGTCGTTTGCATGCAGAGCTTTGTATAATCTTCCCAAAGCTCCTGGAGATAGACAGAGGGTGTTTGTCTCCCCATTTTTCCAAAGGCATCTGAGGGTAAGCGCAGACCTGGCTGACATCAGAGCCCAGTGGTCTCTCTTCAGCATCACACTGCCTGCCTCCCTCCCATGGCCACTTGAAATTGCAGGAGGGAATTATCTGCTTTCCACTTGGTCAGTTATTGGTGAAATGACACCTCATCTTGTCTGTTTTGGGTCCATCTGTCTTCACAAGCAGCTGGCACATAGATGTAGGGACCATGGACACACTAGCAATAAACGTATCTTGCGATAAAAAAGTCATCGTTATAGCAAGAAAAATCATCACCAGATTCTGATAAGCAGTCATCTTTATGCTAACTTCTTTGAGGTGGGCCTAGCATGGGGACCTCTCGGCAGCATGACTGAAATGTGAATTCCATCATCTTCCTCCCTCACACACCTGCTGCACATGCCCCCTGGAAGGTTTATGCCACCGACTGCCCGTACTGTTACTCATTAATGACACCTGATGGGTTTCTGCCCCAGTGCGGGACTGGCTTCAGTGTAAATCGTTTTGTCAAAAGATTGACATAAAAATGAGATGGAAAGTATTCCTGTCTCTGCTCTCTCTTCAGACGAAACTTTGGGTTGTTGGAAGGCTTCTGTATCTTTGCTCCCAAGTTGAGGAAAAACTGGTATATTTGTTCCTGAAGCTAAAATTTCTGACTAGAGATGTTTGCTTTCTTGTCATTCATTAGAATTTTGATTTCCTTTTTTGTTTGTTTTGAGCGGAGGGGTGTTTTTTAAATAATTTTTTTTGTAGAGACAGAGCCTTACTATGTTGCCCAGGTTGGTCTTAAAGTCCTGGCTTCAAGCAATTCTCCTGCCTTAGCCTCCCAAACTGCTGAGATTACAGGTGTGAGCCATTGTGCCCTGCCTCAGAATCTTGATTTCTAAGTCGTGGATTTAAAAAACCAGAACTGTTCACATGGTTTGGGGCTGGGGTCATATAGTTCCTCATCTCCTTTAGTAAGTAATGTGATGACAGAATAGCCTGAGCAGGAGTCTTGGTTGGCAGTTATGTACCTTGTCATCTTAGCCTCAAGGAAAGCGCACCCCTGGTTCCCCAGGCAGTTACCATTGGCCTGCCATACAGCGTGTATCAAAATGTGTATGTAGATGTGATTAGAAAGATCACTCTAGTTCTAGCAAACCATTCCTTCTTTACTTGTAGCTCCCAATTCCCAAGCTAATGTGGAATCTTAGAAGTTTAGACTGTGTGGTCAGATGATAGATGAATTAGTGGAAAACCACAGAATATTGCTAATGGTAGTTCCCCTGGGATGGGGGTAAGGGAGTGGCTGTTTGAAATCTCTCAGACCTATCCCCATTCGCTTTTGTTGCCAGGGAAGGTGAAGGGGAAGGAAGCATTGCCGTTCTTGTATCTCTGGCGTCTGTTTATTTACCTTTCCTGCTTTGCCCAAGTTTAAGTAGAGAGGTTGGGACAGTTGCCCCTTGAGCCATACGGGTTTGAGTTGCAAGGTTCCATGCATGCAACAGCTCCTTTTCAACCAAATGCAGCGTATTCAGAGACCCAGCCTTTCCTCTATGGGGGTTCCGCTGGGCTGGCTGTGGGACTTCCAGGATTTGGTTGGAACCAATCTCTAGTGTATACTGATGGGCAACAACAATTAGAATCATGGCTGGTGAGGAACACAGTAGAATACTTTTCTGGCATCTAACCTTGGAGGGGTGAGGAGGCATTTGAACTAGAAATGGGCAGAGGGACCAGGTTTATTTGCCTTTGTCAATGCCCCACTTTCAGGTTATGGATTTCATTAATGGAAGGCCGGCCAGCCCGTATGCATAGCAGGCTGTGGAGACTGGCGGTGAGAAGGATGATGGTGGCACGGTTTTTGTTGGGGTTGTCTTGGTGATGTAACTGGAAAAACCTGTCTGTGTTTTCTGTAGGGAATACGCCTCAGGGAAGGTATTCTGCGGCTAATAAGCCTCGGAAATTAGAGTCAAGCACAGATTGGGCACTGAAGCTAATCACCCATTTAGTAAGTTGGGCTTTGTTTCAGAACCTAAGCATAGCTAACATTGGTTCGTATGTAACCACCGTCCTTAGCATGAATGCCACCTTGCTAAGGAAAGACAGTTCTACTAAAGAAAGGCAAGTGTGCGTTCAAGTAAGCTTGCACTTTCAGATCTGCGCTTCCAAAAGATATATTTTCTTTTTAAAAACCCCTAAAAATTTTCTTGTTGGGAAGGACCCACCAAATTATTACCCACAACTATTTCTAAACAAAATTACAAAGATAAGATTGTGCTTTTGAATCCCGCTTCCTTCTTAAATGTTCGTTTCTTTGGGTGTTTCTTTCTTTAACTGTTAGCACAAATAGATTAAATGATGACTTCTAAATAATTTGAAGGGTTGTAGAAAAAGCAGTTTTGTTTCTTGTCGACGTTAGCTGTGAGACTTTGTGTTAAAGTGTGTAATGTCGCTCAGCCTAAGTCTTCATATATATAATCAGGGGACTGATATACTAATTCTGCAGGTTTATCATGAGGATTAGAGGCAGTGAACTAATTAACCTGTGGCTCATAGATGATGCTGTAACCTGGTGCGCTCTCATTTCTTCACCCTTGCAGGGAGGATCCTGGAAGTGGGTGGACTGTCTCCATGGTCCCTCTGCACCCTGACACCTGGTGGTTATGGCCTTGAATGTGGATGTTCCAACCCTTTTACCATACAATCCCTTATGGAAGCTTAAGATCTGTCTGCAAATGTTAACCAATTGCAGCTTGTAATTGTATAAAAGTATACACATACATTGCTGGAGGTGAGAGTCGTACTGAGGGCCATCAGATCATTCATATGGGGCCTTTTACAATTCTAGAAAATGTCTCATTCTTTTTCTCAGTTGGGTTGAGATTGGTGAAACTATAATTCATTTAAAAAATATTGTTCCCTAGATGCTTTTTAAAAAAAGGCGGGGAGCTGGTCTCGGTGGCTAATCCTGTAATCCTGCACTTTGGGAGGCTGAGGTGAGTGGATTGCCTGAGCCTATGGGTCCAAGACCCGCCTGGGCAACTTGGTGAGACCTCATCTCTACAATAAATAAAAAATCAGCCGGGCGTGGTAGCGCATACCTGTAATTCCGGCTACTCGGAAGGCTGAGGCGGAAGGATCACCGGAGCCCAGCAGGTCGAGGCTGCAGTGGCCAGGAGCGGCCACTGCACTCCAGTCTGGGTGACAGAGTGAGACTCCAGCTCAAAAAAAAAAAAAGGAGGGGGGTAACTGAGCGCTTACAATTAGTCATTCTTGTGAATTCTGGGTTTTAGTGTGAACTCGTTCCAGAATCTAGAGTAAAGGAGACTGGCCAGGGTGGGAGTATTGAGGGTAGATGTCCACCTTTCCCCCCGACATGGCCTCAGGAACCCCTGTTTTTCACCCAGCAGCTTGAGTTTAATTTTGTGTTGACTAGATCTAGTTACCCGAGTACTTGGTGGTAGGACCACCTGTGTTTACCTACCTCTGAGCCCTGCAGAGTACATGTTGAGAGTATGCTTCATACCTGTTTAACAGAGGAAGTGTTTTACCTTGTTAAGAAACACTATTTCTGTGACCGGGTGTGGTGGTAGCTCACACCTATAATCCCAGCACTTTGGGAGGCATAGATGAGAGGATTGCCTGAGCCTATGGGTCCAAGACCAGCCTGGGCAACTTGGTGAGACCTCGTCTCTACAATAAATCAAAAAATTAGATGGGTGTGGTGGTGCGTGCCTGTAGTTCCAGCTACTTGGAGGGCTGAGGTAGAAGGATCCTCTGAGCCCAGCAGGTCGAGGCTATGGTGGTCGTGAGCATACCACTGTACTCAGCCTGGGTGACAGAATGAGACTCCAATTCAAAAACAAAAACAAAAAACAAGAAACAGGATTTCTGAACCATTAGTAGAGTTGCCGTTATTACTAGGGAAGCAGGGTGCATAGTCTCCTGGGCAACACTTGTTCTATCAGATCCGCAGCACGCTGCTTATTTTCTTCTCCCAGATGCATCTTTACAACAGTTGTAGAAAGGCCAACTTAGGACCCGTGGTTGCCAGTGCTCACTGCACAGCCTGAAGTCCTGGCCCTTTCCTGCACAGGAGCATACACGGGAAACAGTCTGAGTGTTTTGGGTTATTGACTTATGCTAAAATCCTGCTAATTTTCTGTGTTTTAAAAACATTCTGGTGGAACACATGTATTTGTATCTCCTACATAAATACAGTCGGTGATTGCCAATTTTTTTTGAAGTGGTAGCTTTTAGGATTGTTCATATTTAATACACAGCATCAGGCAATATCTTTTCTCATTAACTGCGAATACGAACTCATCTGGCCTGCAGGTGCTGTTCCAGATTTGGAGAATACACGATCACTGGCTCCTCTTGCTACACAGTAGGCGTTCCATGGATCAGAGCGAGCCTGCCCCAGGCCCTGAGCTCTCTCCTGCATGGACAGCACTGCTTCATATCAGCAGCGAGAACACCCTAACTTCATAGTGGGACTGGCTTCCAAAGTTTATATTATCAGACATCATTCTTACGTCATCCCCGTCAGAGATGGGTGGTTTGGGCATGATTATGGCCATAATGAAGGTGTGGAGCTGCAGTTGTTGCAGGCAGGTTAGGTTTGTTCCGAGTCACATGGCTGGTCAGTGGCAGAGACAGGACCTGAATCTGGGTTATCCCTGTCAACTGGGCCTATCTCCCAAGCAAGGAGCATGATTCTTGCAGGATGGGTGTAGTCATTAGAGTTTTGAGGGTATTTTGTCCTATTTTCAAAAAATAAAATAAACTTTATTTGTGAATATTCTTATTTTTATGGAAAAGTTATAAAGATAGTACAGAGTTTCTATATGCCCAACATCAAGTTTCCCCTGATGTTAACATCTTTTTGTATGGCACATTTGTCACACGCGGTGATCCAGTAAGGATACATTATTATTGGCGAACGTTCATACTTTATTCAGATTGTCTTCATGTTTACTCAGTGTCCCTTTTCTATTGCAGGCTCTTGTCCAGAGAGAATACCACATTACCATTAGCCATCAGGTCTCCTCTCCTTAGGCTTTTCTTGACGGTGACAGTTTTGAGAAGTGCAGAAGAGGCATTTTGTAAATGCCCCTTAATTGGCATTTATCTGGTGTTTTCTCATGATGAGGCGGAGGTTATGGGTTTGGCCGGAAGACCTTAGAAGGAGGTGCTGTTCTCATCACACCCCATCATATCAAGGGTACATACTGCCAGCTTGTCCTGTCCCTTGATCACCTGGCCAAGACCGTGTTTGTCAGTTTCTCCACTATAAAGTCACTCTCCCCCCACCCCTTTCGTACTGTACTCTTTAGAAGCTACTATACTCAGTCCACACTGCCTTGAGGGGGTGGCATATCTATATAGATTATCTGAATTCTTTTGAATGGGAGACTTGCCTACTTCTGTGCCCCTGCAAACCCTGCTCTCGCATTCTTTTCTTATGTCGGCCAGAAGTTAGACAGTAAGCTGTGGAGTTGGGGCAGGATGCGTGGTCATGAAAAGGATGGATAGGAATGCTTACCAGTTCTCAAGTGGCTAAGAAGAGGGAGAGTCTGCCTCCAGTGGAGGGAAGGGACCATCAGAAAACAGTTCCCCAGGTGATTAATGACCCCAGAGAGCCAGAGAGGCTTGTGGCGAAGTGCAGGGGAGGGAGTGGTGTGACAGCAGAATACAAGTAGGCAATATAATTACAGGCAGGACAATGAAACCTAGGTATTCAGGAAAACCCACTGTCAGTGAGCTCACACATTGCCAGCCTCTCCTGGGCAGGAAACCATCTCCCCACCTCCTGGATGCAAAGTTGTTTTATTCCAAGTAGAGGAGGGTCATGCAGATGTCTGTCTTTTTGAGTGAGGTTTTGGGTTTGGTTTTGTTTTTGTCTTTGAAACTATGTCTTCGGGTGCTCGGTTTGGGACCCTCTGGTTCACAGTCCGTGTTTTCTCCTCTCTCTGCAGAACTCCATTCGGCACAACCTGTCACTGCACAGCCGCTTCATGCGGGTCCAGAACGAGGGGACGGGCAAGAGCTCCTGGTGGATCATCAACCCCGACGGGGGGAAGAGCGGGAAGGCCCCCCGGCGGCGGGCCGTCTCCATGGACAACAGCAACAAGTATACCAAGAGCCGGGGCCGGGCGGCCAAGAAGAAGGCAGCCCTGCAGACCGCCCCGGAGTCTGCTGATGACAGCCCCTCCCAGCTCTCCAAGTGGCCCGGCAGTCCCACATCCCGCAGCAGCGACGAACTGGACGCCTGGACGGACTTTCGCTCACGCACCAATTCCAACGCCAGCACGGTGAGTGGCCGCCTGTCGCCCATCCTGGCAAGCACAGAGCTGGATGACGTCCAGGATGACGACGCGCCCCTGTCGCCCATGCTCTACAGCAGCTCTGCCAGCCTGTCGCCCTCTGTCAGCAAGCCGTGCAACGTGGAGCTGCCACGGCTGACCGACATGGCAGGCACCATGAATCTGAACGACGGGCTGGCTGACAACCTTATGGATGACCTGCTGGACAACATCACGCTCCCGCCAGCCCAGCCGTCACCCACCGGGGGGCTCATGCAGCGGAGCTCCAGCTTCCCATACACCGCCAAGGGCTCCGGCCTGGGCTCACCCACCGGCTCCTTCAACAGCACGGTGTTCGGGCCCTCGTCCCTGAGCTCCCTGCGCCAATCTCCCATGCAGACCATCCAAGAGAACAAGCCAGCCACCTTCTCTTCCATGTCTCACTATGGCAACCAGACACTCCAGGACCTGCTCACTTCAGACTCACTCAGCCACAGCGATGTCATGATGACCCAGTCCGACCCCTTGATGTCTCAGGCCAGCACCGCCGTGTCTGCCCAGAATTCCCGCCGGAACGTGATGCTTCGCAATGACCCAATGATGTCCTTTGCCGCCCAGCCTAACCAAGGGAGTTTGGTCAATCAGAACTTGCTCCACCACCAGCACCAAACCCAGGGCGCTCTCGGTGGCAGCCGTGCCTTGTCGAATTCCGTCAGCAACATGGGCTTGAGTGACTCCAGCAGCCTCGGGTCAGCCAAACACCAGCAGCAGTCTCCCGTCAGCCAGTCTATGCAAACCCTCTCGGACTCTCTCTCAGGCTCCTCCTTGTACTCAACTAGTGCAAACCTGCCCGTCATGGGCCACGAGAAGTTCCCCAGCGACTTGGACCTAGACATGTTCAACGGGAGCTTGGAATGTGACATGGAGTCCATTATCCGTAGTGAACTCATGGATGCAGACGGGTTGGATTTTAACTTTGATTCCCTCATGTCCGCACAGAATGTTGTTGGTTTGAACGTGGGGAACTTCACTGGTGCTAAGCAGGCCTCATCTCAGAGCTGGGTGCCGGGCTAAAGGATCACTGAGGAAGGGGAAGTGGGCAAAGCAGGTCAGTGCCCAGCGCTATGGCATAAACACGACAAGATGGGAGTGGGTGGCACCTGGGTTCTGACGTCACGCTTTACTCTGTACCGAGATCCATGTGGCTGTGGTGCTCGTCATACGGCTGCCAGCCAGTCTACCTCAGTTTCACCTGCAGACACAATAGGGCTCTCAGCTGCCCCTCCCCACAGTCTGCTGACAGCTCAGGAATTTGACTGCTGGTGCAAAGAACACCCCCGCATTCAGAGAGCTCATCCCCTTCTGTATTCAGTTGTCCCTGCTCACCTATGACACGGGTCCCCCTAGTTGAGGGGTGGATGAGAAGAGAAGAGAAGGAGAGGGAAGAGAAACGGGTCATACTTCAGGGCTGAGGAGCCCAGCCAGAGAACTTTCTTAGGGAGACTCCCTAGCCCGGTGCTGCCTTTGCCAGTCTTCAGCGCTATGGTTTCTTCATCTTGTTTTCCAGTAGGCCTCATGCTTAGCCATAGAGTGTGTGTTCTGGACTCTCTCGTGTATGAGCATTGATATCAGGAGCAAGATCTGCTAGGTCAGTCTTCACCTTAGCACTAAGCATCTTTATTAGGTAGTACTCAAGAACTAAGCAGTTAAAAAAGCAGATGAACCAAGCTTGAGTGTTTTTTGTTTTTTTTACTTTTAATTTTTTTATTTTAAAGATGTGGGGTGCAATTCAGGGTTAGCTATACAAATGTTCATTATGCAGGTACCCTTGTTGATGAAGTGTGCCCCCCTCCCCCAGCAGATTCCCACTACTGCCAATCTTGCATCCCCACCCTCACCCCTTGGGAGATTCCCACTACTGCCAATCCCGTTCCCTCCCCCCTGGCAGTTTCCCACTACTGCCAATCCCATTAGCCACCCCAAACCCAGAATCCAGACTTCCCAAGGCCCCACTGTCCTTAGGATGCTGCTGCTCTTGCTGTGTGGTCGTACCGAGCGGGTTTACTTTCAGGAAAACGTGGTGACTTTTCAGTTTGAACAGAAGAAACAGCTTC
>CAUYQG010295259.1:0-25625 GCA_963574415.1 Tarsius wallacei | reverse complement strand
ATATTACAAATAAATTTGTATATATTCTTTT
Organism: Tarsius wallacei; assembly: GCA_963574415.1. Taxonomy (NCBI): domain Eukaryota; kingdom Metazoa; phylum Chordata; class Mammalia; order Primates; family Tarsiidae; genus Tarsius; species Tarsius wallacei. The sequence goes on along the minus strand of CAUYQG010295259.1, from coordinate 25,594 downwards.
TTTTTTTTTTGAGTTGGAGTCTCACTCTGTCACCCAGACTGGAGTGCAGTGGCCGCTCCCGGCCACCGCAGCCTCAACCTGCTGGACTCCGGCGATCCTTCCGCCTCAGCCTTCCAAGTAGCTGGAACTACAGGCGCGCGGTACCATGCCCAGCTAATTTTTTTGATTTATTGTAGAGATGAGGTCTCACCAAGTTGCCCAGGCGGGTCTCGAACCCACAGTCTCAGGCAATCCACGCACCTCAGTCTCCCAAAGCGCGGGATTACAGGTTGAGCCACCAAGCCCGGCTTGTATATATTCAACAAGTAATTTGGTACTGTGAAATGTAAGAGCCATATATTTATTGTATTATAAATTGCCAAAACTAACATATCTCAGTATTTTAGAACTGGAAAAGATATAGAAATCATCTAGTTCTGTTAATTTCAGGGAATTTTAACTGCAACCCAGTTTTAAATCCCAACCTAGCATACACATCTTTACACATATAAAGTTATGTATTATAATTAAAGGTTTTACTCATAACACAATTGCAGTAGCAGAAATTACGTACAGTGCAATGTTTAAGAAATCCTAGGCACTGAGATTCCCCTTACAAAATAGAAATCTTTGAAACATGATTTACACTGCATCAAATTTCACCCCAAATGTCAATCAGGGTAGCTATGTTCCATAGTTCTCACAACTACCCTTCCATTTAAAAACAAAAAACCAAAAAGCTAACCGAGAATTTCATGTTGCTAAGATTCAACAAGATTAGAAATGGTGAGTTCTTCATACAGAATCCTGATGGTTTCTTCGCATAAGATTTACAGTCCTCAGAGTATTATAAAGGATGACTAGGCAGAAAGAAAGGCACTGCCAGTCAAATCATGCTAACCCAAGGGGGAAAAAAACCTAAAAAGAAAACCAAAGGGCAAAGGGTAGTCTACTCACCAACCTCCCCTGTCATCACTTCTGTCCTGAGCACCAAAGCGCAATTCCCTTCTTACAAATATGCTTCAGTGGTACACACCAAAGATCCTTGTCAAGAAAGGTGATAGCCTAACTGCCATACATTTTGTCCCACAGTACTCGAAAACAAACTGGATGTCCTGTGACTTCCTCCATATATTAACTGCAGAAGGAACTGGAAAGAAAGCCAGCAATGCATACAGTAAAGCAAACTCTACATATTAGAACACAGAGCCTGAACACCTAATGATGTAAGCTCCATCTGACTTTGCCCAGTTAACAAGTGCCTTCCAATGCACAACAGCCTTGGGAAAGTCAATCATTCACAAACTCACCGCCTCTCACCGCTGATTTTAATGTTGGCATGCAATGTTCTTTAAAAGAACTGTGTAATTTTCTGAGTAACTCAAGCGACAAACAGCACTTCAAAGAACCTGATTTTAAGGCAGTCAGCATATATTGCATATTCTCAGTCCACTTTTATAGGTATATTTATCCAAAAGACAGGATGAGAAACGCTTAACTTCATAAAGAGAAACACTGCAACATGCAAAATAAATCATCTAGTCTATACAGGCTTATGTTAACTTTTTCTATTATAGGTGATCTGAGTAGGCTAGTAATCTCAGAATAACTCTGAGAAAGGTAACTACTCAACTGACACCATAGTATTGTCCTCCTATAACTTAAATGGTCCTGGAAGATGATGACATGTCCTCCTTTGAGATGGTAAAGGTGGAAGGGAAAGAGTCAAGAGTACAGCTAAAACACTTTGGTACCATAGTAACTCTCCATTTTAATTAATCGCCTTTCCTCTATTCTACTAACTGGGCATGAAATCAAGCAAGTTACTTTTTAGAGCCTCAGCTTCTTTAATTGTGGAAACTGGGGTAACAACCACCTCTCAGTATTTGAGTACTATATTGGCAAAAAAAAAAAAGACACAAAACTGGCATGCAAAATGCAAAGTACTATGCAAATATATATTTTAGGATATCCTCTTCAGACTTATGGTCTAAATGCTGAAGTACCTGGTACAATGTCTTGCAAATGAGTGCTCAAATATCTGTACATTCAGTTTGTCATAATTTAAAAATTAGGGCCAAAAACTTTAAATCTGGAAAATGAGGACTGTTTTATGTTTTGTTTATGTATTTATTCATTACTAATATTCAAGAAATAAGTCACACTTTTAGAATGATGAGTCACTCAATCCAATACACAATATACTGGAGTAAAAACATTACCACTGTATAATATAGTCATATTCTGTGCCTAGTTCTGTGTTAAGTATGCTGCCTATATGCACACACTTAATCCTCAAAAACCCCTATGGAGAAGTTATTACCCCATCTGGCTCAAGTATTATACCTAACAGCATGAGGTTAGCAAATGGCAGAGCTGATGTCCCTCAAACTCAGGTCTGACACCAACAAGGTTAGACTCAACTCCTCCTCCTCCACTCCAATGGTAGTACCCACTAGCTCCATGTGGCTACTGAGGACTTGAAATGTGGCTAGTCTAAATTGAGCTTTGCTGTTATTCTAAAATGTACACCAGATCCTAAAGACTTCAGTATGAAAAAAGAATGTAAAATATCTCACAGTAATTTAATATTGGTTACATATTGAAATAATAATATTTTGGATATAATTGGTTAAAAAAAACATATTCTTAAAATTAGTTTCACCTGCTTCTTATCTTACTTTCTTCCTGTGACTACTAGAAAGTTTAAGACTACATGTGGCCTGCAATGTATTTATTTTGGACAGCACTGATATAGAACATTATACAGGATATCTAATCATACAATGAGCACAAAATAATTTTAATTAAAAACATAACATGTTTTATAGAATACATTCAGCTACTTTCCAACCTTAACAGCTGTTTTAATATTGTTAGGGTAACCAATGAAAAACTTTCCAAGTCCCTTAATGCAAAAACATAGTGTCACTTAAATTTTAATATCCCAAATTAGTTAGTTCTACAAATTCTCTTTTTCATAATTACTTTTTTTCCAACTATAAAAGTGATACGGACTCACCCAGACACACACTGTAGAAATTATAGAAAAGAAAAAAAAAGAATCCATCACCTCAATCAGACTTAAGCGTTTTGATCAGTCACTCCTTCCAGGTGTGTGTATTAGTAGAGTGGCATAAATATTTTAAAGTAGGTTTATAAAGTTTATCATTCTGTAACTTACTTTTTTCTAATTAATATATTATGAGCATTTTCTCTTATCATTATATATTATTTCTGAACCGTTTAACTTATTTTGAAATAATTAGATTCATAGGAAGTTGCAAAAATAGTACAGAGGTCCCATGTAATTTGTCGTCAAATTTCCCCTCAATGTGCACCTTCTTGATTATACAGTACAATGTCAAAACCAGGAAACTGACACTGGTATGTGTGCATTACATGTGTATATAGTTCTCTGCCATTTTATCACACATTAAAATTCATGTAACTACCACCACATCAAGATACAGATCTACTTCATCACCACAAAGATCTTCCTCTTGCTACTCCTTTATAATCATACCATCTCCCCTTCCTCCTTCCCTCCCTCCTTCCCTCCACCATCCCTAACCCCTGGCAACCACTAATGTGTTCTCTAACTCTATAATTTTGTCATTTCAAAGACTGTTAATGGCATCCTACAGTATGAGAGGTTTTAAGATTGGCTTTTTTTCACTTGGCATAATGTCCTTGAGATCCAGCCAAGTTATTGTATGTTATCAGCAGTTTATTCCTTTTCATTGCTGAATAGTATTCCATAGCACAGATGTGCTATTCACCTACTGAAGGGTATGTGGGTTGTTTCTAGTTTGGGGTAATTACAAATAGAGCAGTGGGCAGGCTTTTTGTGACCATAAGTTTTCACTTCTCTGGGATAAATATTCAGGAGTACAACTGCTAGGTCATATGGTAAGTATGCGGTTAGTTTTGTAAGAAACTGCCTATTTTCCAGAGTGAAATGTACCGATTTACATTATCAGCAATGTGTGACAGATCTCAAAAAGGTTTTTTACAACAGCTACAAAATACTGCAATTTTAACAATTCCCTACAGATTCCTATTTAGGTAAGTTTCCATTTTCCATTAATACTAATGATGCAATTAGTAAATTTACACAGAAATTTTCATGTGCAGGTCACACAAATTCCTAGAAGTTATATATTGTTGCATCACAAGGTACAAATACTTTAAAGGCACTTGATACCAACTACCATACTAGCATCCAAAAAAGTTAAATCAACTTACATACCCACCAAGGGTCTATGAGAATGCCCATTTCATGGTCTCACTAAAATTACTTTTTTAAGCTTTAGAATTTGATTTGTCAAAAAATGTTATTTTTGCATTTCTTAGTAAAGGGAATGTTATACATTTTATATCTACTGATTTGGTTTGTCATTATTTTACAAATCACTTCTTTGTGTTCTTTGCAAGCTTTTTACTGGAATATTATTCTACTGGTTAGAAGACCTGATCCTGTCTCTCTAGTATGGTGCAAATAAATGGGATTTTTTTTTAAACATTATATCTGAAATCCAATCCAAGTGTTTGTAATGCAAGATAGCAGTATTCATTACTTAAGGAATCACCCCAAATGTCAAATCTAGACAAAAAACATGGTTCTTAGAATGCTGACTGCTAACTGCACTTAAGTTCACTCTGAAATGTCAACATCTAATTTTTTGAAACTCATCAAATTTTTTGAAACTCTAGGATGAAACCCAGCAGTGTGAGTTTCAATAAGCCTTCCAGGTGATTCTGGTGCATGCTAAGTTTGAGAACCATCACTCTAAAGAAATTTACAACAAAAGTATTAAATCTGGATTCCCTTGTATACATAACTGTACTTCAATGGAAGTTAATTATGCTATAGATAGTAAATTATGCTATAGATAGTAAGAATGCCACAGGGCACAGTGGCTCATGCCTATAATCCCAACACTTTGGGAGGCCAAATGCAGGAGCATTGCTTAGGCAACATAGCAAGAACTCGCCTCTACAAAAATCAAAAAATTAGCTGGACATGGTGGCATGCACCTGTAGTCCCAGCTACTGGGCTGAGGTGGAACCACTATCTGACCAAAGGAGGTTGAAGCTATGGTGAGCCATGATCATGCTACTGTACTTCAGGCTGAGCAACAGAGTAGGAACCAACTCAAAAAAAAAAAAAAAAAGATATTAAGAATTCAATGCTTCAGTTCTTCCCAAAATGAACACAATCCTAAAATAAAAGTGGATTTTAGCTTTATCTTCTACTTTATTTTCTACTGTAGGAACCCTAAAACTATGAAGTATTTACAAAATGTCCCCCTAAGAAGAATCCAAAATGAACCCTGACAATCCACAGACCAGAATATATGTCTTTGATTCAAACATTCCATTTGTTTTGTATCACACACAGCCTGACTCTTAGTACCACATGGAATTTCACTTACATCATGTTGAAAATTCAATGGAATAGCATTATTAAAACACCAAACCTGAAAAACTATAGTTACTCAAATATTTGGGGTCCAATGAATAAGTAAATCGCTCAATAAATAGTAATTCTAGATGGCAGGATTATGGGTGACCTTTTTCTGTTTTGATCTAGGGTTGGGCAATTCACAGGAGTCCTCATTATCACAGCTCTTCTTGATTCCAAGTTCAAATGGCATCCTTCTCTCATAAATGGCTACATGGGCCAGTAAAATCTGTTTTGCTTTCTGACTTAAGTTAGAGTTGGATTCCTATATACTGGCGTTTTAACTATTCTTGAAGCATTTATGATATTAAACAATTCTTAGAGCCGGGCTCAGTGGCTCAGCCTGTAATCCCGCGCCTTGCGAGGCTGAGGTGAGTGGACTGCCTGAGCCCGCGGGTTCGAGACCCGCCTGGGCAACTTGGTGAGACCTCATCTCTACAATAAATCAAAAAAATTAGCCAGGCGTGGTAGCGCACTCCTGTAGTTCCGGCTACTTGGAAGGCTGAGGCGGGAGGATCGCCGGAGCCCAGCTGGTCAAGGCTGTGGTGGCTGGGAGCGTGCCACTGCACTCCAGTCTGGGCAACAGAGTGAGACTTCAACTCAAAAAAAAAAAAAACAAACAAAACCACGCTTAGTTTTATAAAAGAATGAAAATAGTTAGTAAACCACATAAGCTACATATATGAAATCTGATCTGTTCTTAGAAAGTAATCACCAGGCTTGTTTTCTCCCTATGACTATTACTTACAGTGTTACAGGACTAAATATGCTGATGAAACTGGCATTCTACATCACCCTAATTTATCATCGCTCTCATAGGATACTAAAGTTTCATATTTAATTGTTGCTAATGCTCTTAAACTGTACAGAATTACAGAAATATTGTGAACAAGTTTTAAGTAAGATGCTCTTTCCACATATCCTTTCCACTAGTTTCTTTTCCCAACTACAGTATAATTGAAACAGGTTTTCTAAATTGTTAGAGGGAGGAAAGGAGAGAAGGTATTATCTAATCCTACTTAAAAATAAAACTTTCACCATTTACCTTGTAATTTCAACTACTGATGATTTCTAAGTAACTCAGTAGTTTATATGCATTCTTTATTGGGAATTCATTTTTGCCTCCACAGACTGTGTCAATCAATGCACAGAATCACTGCTAAATAAATGAGTAATGTGAACGAAGACTTCATTCTGGACTTCAACTTAACAAAAGTAATTAATCCAAACTAGTCAGCAGAACAGTGGTATACACAATGTACAAGAAATGACTATCAAGTGGACAAGGTGCAACTACCAACTTCCAGGAGTGTTTAACACAGCAGAACAATGAACAGCACAACATTTTCAACAACACTCAAGGTGGCTTTGCCACCACTTTTAAACGTCACCATTTTTAAACTGTCTTAGGTGCCAGTTTAAACTCACCAATCTAGTTTGTCATCACACCCAAAACTAGATTTTCCAATATACCTTCTGGCTACTGAAATCATCAATGGGCAGCAAAAAAGGACAAAACTGTCACCATTAGTTATTTAGTAAGGGTGCTAAGGATGTGAGGCTCAAAGCCACTCCAGAAGACTTTTTTTTTTAAACAGAGACAGGGTCTCATACTCTGTCACCTAGAATGGAGTGCAGTGGTGCAATTATAGCTCACTGAAAAGCATCTAACTCCTGGACTCAAGGAATCCTCCCGCCTCAGCCTCCAGAGTAGGCAGGACTACAGACTTGTGCCACTACACAGTTTTTTTTTAATAGAAATAGGGTCTCCCTATGTTGCCCAGGCTTGTCTCAAACTCCTTGCCTCAAGCCAACCTCCTGCCTCAGCCTTCCAAAGTGCTGAGATTCCAGATGTAAGTCATCCCCACCCCCACCTAGTCCCCCAAGAGGTATAGTAAATGCACTGCCTACAGCCTCCAAGGCTATAGTTTTGTGTTTAACTTCAAGTACTTTGAAGGGGAAAAACAAACAAAAACAAAACAAACAGAAAAACAGGAATACTAGTTTTAAGGACACACTTCATAAAGACAACTTCCCCTAAGCTAACAACATTAAACACACAAGGCGAAAGCCCAAATAAAAAAAACCATTTATTAGAACTCTGACTGGCACTCCTTCATCCAGTCTTCATTTATCCTACATACATTTACTGAACCTCTACCAAGTGCCAGGCACTGTGACAGACACAAGAAAATAAAGTTATGAAATGAATGGTCTTGCCCTCAAAAAAGGTGACAACAGAGACAGATTGGAAATCAAATAAAAGCACAGCGTGTTATGACAGAGGTATGAATGATTGGAGGGGAATGAAAAGGCTTTCAGAGACATCTAGAAGGACAAATAGGAGTCAGCACAGACACACCAGGAAAGAAAGGCCTTTCAGAAGGAAACCCAGAGGAAAAGTGTGTGCAGGTATGGAAGGGAGACATCATGGTCCACGGCTGGAAAACGCCAAGCACCCTGGTGTAACACACACACATGTTGCGTGTGGAGGGCAGGTGGGGTGATGGATGGTAGGCTGCTTCCAGAAATTCTAAAGAAAACAGTAAAGGACCTAATCACAAGTGCCTTATGATACTCAGCATTTGGATTTTATCCTAAAAGGCAAGGAGAACCAGGAAGGAATTTTAAGCAGGAATGGGAGGTAGTCTTGTTTGGCATTTTACAAACACTTCAAGAGATGAATTCAGAATTTTCAACCTGTGAGATCTGAATAGCCTTAATGCAGTTCAAGTGGCGATGCCCAGAAAGCAGCTGGATTTGTCTGTCTGTGCATGCGTGCACGGAGTAGTGGCTGGTGGTTAACAACTAGTATCTGGGAATCACCAGCCTCTAGGGAGAAGTAGAAAGGTGTGGATGACAATCTAAAGAGAGGAACAGTCAAAAGAAGGGTGAGAGGGGCAAAAGAACTAACAAGTAACCTGTATCAACCTATACAGCAAACCTCCATCCAAGAATCATAAAGGCCCAATTGAAATTCCAGAGTCAGCTGGGCTCGGTGGCTCAGCCTGTAATCCCGCGCCCTGGGAGGCTGAGGTGAGTGGACTGCCTGAGCCCGTGGGTTCGAGACCCACCCGGGCAACTTGGCGAGACCTCATCTCTACAATAAATAAAAAAACTAACTGGGCGTAGTAGTGCGCGCCTGTAGTTCCAGCTACTTGGAAGGCTGAGGCGGAAGGATCACTGGAGCCCAGCAGGTCGAGGCTGCGGTGGCCCTCCTTCAGCGACAGAGTGAGACTCCAACTCACAAAAAAAAAAAAAAAAGAAAAGAAAAAAGAAATTCCAGAGTCATGGAGGCCCTTCCTGATGAGGCCACAGAGATGGCAACATACCATGGATGCTTTACGTCACTAGCTATTATTTTATGTGCTTATCTTTCAACAAGTTTAAGTTCCTTGAAAGTAGTTTTCCACTTATTCCCATTATAACAATGCCTAGAAATAGAATTGACTAGTGAACAATACTGCTGATGAGAGGCGTTAAGTTGACTCCTTTTACGTCCTCTACAGTTTCATTCCTTTCATATAAGGATGTGTGGACTCCTGCTACTGCCAGGAAGAGACAGCTGTTCAGTATGTAGGTAATGAATGCAGGGTGACTAGAGGTCTTCTCTCTAGAATGTGTGAGAAAGGGTCTGCATGCAGAGTTGAGCTCTAAGATATTCTTAGGATAAAAATGTACTGGTAAAATAAACAAGACCTGCACACAACATGGATGAATCCTACAACCCTAACAGTGAGTGAAAGAAACCAAACTCAGAAGAGTACACACTGTATGACTCCACTCATACACAGTTCAAAAACAAGCACAGCTAGTCTCTAGTATTAGAAGACTGGAATGGGGCTGGGGGCAGTAATACAAGGGGCTTTGGGCAATGTTCTAGTCACGTGCTCTTAGAATCTAGGCATTGGTTACAAAAGTGTGCTCACTTTATGAAAGTTCATCAAATCTTTATACTTATGATTTGCACACTTGTCACTATGTATGCAATGGTTCAAAAAAGCTTAAATAAGCAGGTAAAAATGAAGCGCAAAGGATGGGCACAGTGACTCACACCTATAATTCCCCATACTTTGGGAGGCTAAGGCAGGAGGGTCACTTTGAGCCCAGGAGTTCGACAGCAACCTAGGCAACATAGTGAGTGAGACCTCATCTCTACAGTAAATTAGTTGGGTATGGTGGCACACGCCTGTAGTCCCAGCTACTCAGGAGGCTGAGGCAGAAGGATCACCTGAGCCCAGGAGGTTGAGGCATGGTAAGCCACAATTGTGGCTGGGCAACATAGAGATCTGACTGGGCAACATAGAGATTCTGACTCAAAAAAAGGGGGTGGGGTGGGTGTACTAGTTATAGGGAGTATAAAGGAAGATGCTACAAAGAGAAAAAGCACTGATGATGAGACAAAGAGAAAAAAACACGAGCCAGAAAGACTGTAGAATGTATTCGCTCATGTCATGACCTACTATTACTTAACATACGAACATCCTTAACGTCCTTACTTATGAACTGTCGTTTCCGGTGAGCTACAGTTACCTGAAGGTTTTCTCAATCCTAGAACCTCTTTAGCACCCTACAGAAGTACACAATAAACATATGTCACATGAATAAATAATACGTTAAGTGAACCCCTTCATAACTTCCCATCCTAATGACTAACAGGATATACTTCTAAGTAAACTAGATTGGGTTTAGTCTACAACATGCAATTATATGAAAATTGTAGTAGCCTGTGCACAAAGGTTCCAAATCTAAATACTGTCACAGGCAAATGAGCTAAATGGCACAGGCAAACCTACAAAAGAACTATACTTGGCTCCAAAAGAAAGCAACATTACTGTCTCCTACAAATGCAGATGCATTTCTCAGCACTGTCTATAAAGCAGTCACTCCACCCAGTTCTCATCATTCTGTCACTCCTTAGCCTGCTCTAATTTCTTAGCACTTGTCACTAGCTGAAGTTATCTTTTATTTCTGTATGTTTATTTTCACTTCCTCTCCATAGTATTTTGTTTTAAGCCCCAAAGGAACAGGGACCTTGTCTGTCTTTACACCTCTGTACACCAGTGCCCAGATGGCTATGCTCTATAAAAACTTGTCAAACGACCACAAATACCCAGGTAATTTACTTTAAGGTCACCAAGTACACATAAGATCAAGTCACTACCAATAAATCAGTAAGTCCAATGCAACAGCAAATATAAAATAAATTATTACTCCATTCCTGGGTAAGAGTGATCTTTAAAACCGTACCAGTTTTGTATCAGCTTTGAGGTTGAAAGGTTTGACAAAGTTTGATTTGGAAGACACTTAATTTTTTGGTGCATTTTATAAAGAATTTTTATGAAAGACAAACACTGCAACAAAACCAACGGTGACCTAAGGAGCAAAACCAATGTTGTGGATTACCAGAGAACAAAAACAAGAGGCCTGGCTCTGAACCAGCATAGGTATCTTCTCTTCCTTCTGGGAGTTTTCCTATCTAAAAAGTATTCTGAAGCTTCCAGCAAAGATCATAACCATGTTGTGTTTTTCCATAAAACTCCTAAAGTACTTCATGACTATTCAAGAGACTGAGTAGTCAGAGTCTGTATTTGAGGGGTGGAGGAGAAGTCCAAAGTTACAACTGCAGAGAAATCAGAGAGTTCTCACACAAAGGAAACCTGTTACACACAAAACAGCTGCTTCTTCAATACTTCCAATTCAAATATTCTGGACCTATGGTGATTAACCACAGTAAAAATTTTCCAATTTTTTGAGTGTGATTTAAGCAGTAGCTGAAGGCAAAAATCCAGCATGACTATCAAACAAACACTAATCGACAAAAACATACAGCAATGTATTGGTAACTTTTATTTCATAATACTGCACTCAGAGAAATAATAAGGGCCAGGCATGGGGGCTCATGGCTGTAACCCCAGCACTTTGGGAGGCCCGGGTGAGAGGACTGCTTGAGCCCAGGAGTTTGAGACACGCCTAGGCAACAAAGCGAGAAGCAGTCTCTACCTCCCCAACCAAAAAAACAGAAATAACAAAAATCACAAAAGTAAAATTAATTACTACCAAGTCTAGGAAGTTACTTGAGAACGTTAACTAAACAACAGTTAGGCAAACTAGTGTGTCTGCAGATTTGTTTCTTCTTCTTTAAAGAAATAGTATCCTCTTTCTTGAGACTGGCGACGTAGCATGGGAAATACTCCTTTAGTTATCACTTAGGAAAGGGCTAGTGTTTTCTTCCCCACTCACACACACACTCTAGCATATAATTTTTATTTCCTACCTTGAAAGTCTTAGAACACATCAGCATGGGGGGAAGCAACCTTCCTAGGTGCCCTTGACTCTTCCATGCTCTAGTGTTAAAGACTCAGAGAATGGGGAGGAGGAACCATTTGATGTGATGGAAATGTTCTAAAACTGAGTTGTGGTGATGGCTGCACAACCTGTTAAAATGACTAAAAATCATTAAAATGTACACTTTCAATGAGTGTTTTGGTATGTAAATTTTATCTCAAAGCTTAAAAAAACCCAGCAAGGCGTAAAGAATGGGACAGCATAGTTAGAAAAGTGTATCAAAGAACCAAAGAGACCCAACACATAACTGATAATACATCCACAATGCAGATCTTTACTGCCCCCTGAACCGCCAAGTTGCCTGTTAAGTGTGCCCTCCTTCTCTTAACATATTCCACAGGACCATCTGATCTTCCTTTCATTCTGCTCTAAGCTACTCTAAAAAGAAGAAAAAAAGACCTCATTCCCAATCACCTTTGAGATTCCACCTACAGAATTAAAAATACCTGATGCACTTGGCAATAGTAGTGAAAAGTTGACAGGTGATTTTGCAGAAATTCTCCTTGTCCAGAAGAAATGGGGGACAGGGGAATCCTTCTAACTAACTCACCAACCAGACTGCTAACCTCCCAGAGTCCTTTACACCTCTTACAGAGCCTTTATAACCTGGAATATGGTCATTCAGGTACATGGCTTTCAACCTTTAATACCACTTCTCCCCTCCTCCAATACTTTCAGCAGTATCTTTCATAATCTGGGAATTTAATGAACATTCTTCAAATGAATGGCAATATTTTACCCAATCAAATCAAGTAATATTCTATCCTCAAAGGGCAAATACAGTTCTCTGTCTTACTGGACTACCATTAATTCAAAGCTGCTTTCCTTGGTTGACTGGTAAATGACGGTAACAAAAATGGCAAGAATGATTAAAAAACAAAACTCCAAAGAGCTAAGGCTGTTAAAACACCAAATACCAGCTCACAGCTATAAAACACAATTTCTGTGCCAGGCAACAAATTACTCCAAAAATTACAAATTTTTGCCTATTATCCAGCATCTAAAATCCAGCAGCAAGCTTTCTACTGCCATCAATACCAAGTCTGATATAATGAGTACTACCCAAGACAGAAAATGTTAAGTTCTTATCAAACCTGAGGTACCAACACACAAACACACACACACACACACACACATGAAAAAGGCTCAATGAAAACACACACACACACAGCAATAATCAGTATCACAGAGAAAATAACCAACAGTTAGTATACAAGACAGGACAAGGAAAACCTATTAAATTCACTTCTCCACATGAGACCTGTCCATAACACAGGAAAGTCAACATGTTATTTGCATTCCAATCAACGACAATTTCTGAGTAAATCTGAAACACCAAAATACTAACAATAACCAAAATGAAACAAATTTTGGTCAGGTAAGAGTATCATAAATTGACAGTTTCAGTCTGCAGATCTGTGAAATCTCTGTTCAAATCCTACTCAATAACAGTATTAAAGTATACAAAGATCTTTAAACAAAGTAGACGAGTTTGCTGTTCCTGATTAGACTCTAAGATATTTGTTACTAATAACTTAAAATTTTTAAAAAACTGAATTTCACTGTCAACCATCTGTGGCTCTGAAAAAAACTTTAAATATACATATTGTTTTTAAAGTCCAAGCCTTCCACGTGTTTCCAAAAAGTGATGAGTCAGGTTTTTTCAAATACATGTAAAAATTGAAATGCATTTCATTATGAGATAATTATTCCCAGCAATATATCAGACGTAAACTTTTGGATTTGGTTTAAGTTTCTCTTCACCAGTAAGGTTCTCAAGTTCTTAGGAGTTTCCTAATCATTTACTTGAACATCATCTACGGTAACACTCAAAGCAAAACCACAATAAAGAGGTTTGGCCGCTGAGGGATTCTACATGTAAAAAACATTACTCATAAATAACACACAATCACTATTGCTTTAAACAACAAACACATTTCTAAACTTTCACGCCATTTGATGGAATTCCCTATTTTAGATAGCAAAACAAAACCTATGAAACTACAGATGCGTGTTTTTTACTTATTCCATTACAACACATATTCCGTTACAATACAAAACGTTCCAAGTTTACCTAAGAAACAACTCAATGGGAAATATTTCTAGTTCTTGAATATTTTTATCCGAAGATCTCACTATTTAAAGAGTTCATGGAATTCACAGAACAAGTAATCGGGCCAATTAATCCCAGAGTTATATTCTTTTAGGTTACCCAGTAATCCTATTTAATCCCAGGTACAAATAAATCAATGAAACCTTACAAGCCACATTCCTTTAATCAAGTAACAATATCCAGTTGGAATTGTGAGTAGTACTACAGTCATTTTGGAACGCCACCAACTGAAAAACAAGTACCTTATGAAATGATCCTAAAGGATCCACCAGAACTCACTCATTCTGTCTCAATTTCACACACCCCAATGCCTGTTCATTAAATGACACCAAGAACAGTTTAACTTCAAATTTTAACACCACTGAAGCACATTCCAGACATAAGTTAAAAGACGACGGGAAGACTACAAAAGCAGGCGTGACATTTTCTCCACGTATATCTAACGTTAAATCTAAAGTAGTTCAACTCGTTCTGACACCACAGGCAGCTTACTACCGACATCTAAACGAAAAGGAATTATTTTAACATTCCTTTCATAACAAAGCTTTAAACACAAACTTCAATATTCACTCTATTCATTTCACCATTTTGTCAAGTTGTCCTCCATCACCTCCACGCATAAGCTAATCAAAAAACAAAAACCTCACAAGCTCAGCCTTCCAAAAAATGCACTTTCCTTATCAAACTCCATTTATTTTCAAGTGGAGACATTTGCAACTCAAGACAGGAAAAGCACAACCAGCCTTACAGCACTACCACCACTAAATTTCTCGAAGAGAAAAATAACTCAGGACAGGCAAATTAAAACCATTCTGCACATGGCAAAAATAAAAAGGTCTAATGTCCTACAATCCGTAGCAATAGCACTGCTTCCTCTCTTTCCCAGCCAATTCCAATAAGCGAATGAATGCAAGTGTCAAATAAACCCAGAGTCTGTTTGAAATAAGACGAAAACCTGGAAAAACTCCCTCCCATAAATCATTTAGTGAGCACAAGGCTTTGCACCCAACACGAAATACACACAACCCCAACACACACACAACCCACTCCCAAATGCAGAAAACACCGTAATCAACAAGTTGGAAAGAGGGCAGAAAGTAAGGCTCACTACCCTCTCCCCTGCCTTAAAAAAAAAAAAAGTCCTTTAACAAAAGGTAACACGGATCTTCAAGTACCTGGTGGAGGTGCCTTTCCTCACATCGCAGATGCTGCATTTGAAGGCTTCAGCACTGTTTCTGAAGGTGCACACGCTACAATCCCAAAAGCCTTCGTCTGCGGCAGGTTTCGCTTGTCTTTTCGGCCTTCGGGGGAGCGGGGAGTGGGGGGAAACGGGAGGGAAGAGGCAGGGAGCAGGAAAAAGGGGGAGAGACAGCAAAACACAGGCGCTGGTGAGCCGTCGTAATTTCGCAGGAATCCAGCGCTGGAAACTTCGCTCGGGCGACCACCCACCCACCCTTTTCGGGGACTGGAGGAGGGCACGGGGAAGGCAGCCGGGCGCCCCCGCCGGGGCCCGCAGCCCCCGGGCCCCGGCCGGATCGCCTCGCACAGCCGACGGCGGCGGCGGCGCCCGGGAAGGGCCGCGGCGGGCGCAGGAAGCGGGCGGACTTGTGGACTTGAGCGTGGGGCTGGGGGGGGCCGGGAGGGGAGCCGCGGGCCGGATCTGGAGGGGGCGCGCAGGGGCAGCCCGAGGCCGGCGGCGGGGAGTGGGCCGGCTCCTTCCCTCTCCCCTCCCATGCTCGCGCCCTCCCTCCCTCCCCACCTGGTTAAATCTCCCTTTGTCTGGGAGGAGTGGCGGCGGCGGCGGCGGCGGAGGGCGGCTGAGGAGGAGCCGCCATGGCTGCGGCGCGCACGGCCGCCGGCCCCGAGCGGGAGCGGGAGCGACACCGCCTCCCGCCGCCGCCGCCGCCGCCCGCCGCCTCCCCCCGCCCCCGGATCTCCATCTTAGCAGCGCCTCCCCCCGCCCCGGGTGGCTCCGGGGCCTAGTCGTCGCCGGCCCCCGCCCGCCCCCAGCCCTCCCTCCCCTTCCGCCCCCTCGGCTCGGAGCAGGTACCTGGTCGGGCTCTTCTTGTCGCCCATGGTCATGGATGGGCTGTACCCCCGCCCCCCCCAAGCCGAAGCCGGCGCCGCTCGGAGGAGAAACGCCGTCCGGGGAGTCGTCGCGGACCGGCCCCCCTCCCTCCCCCGCGCCCGCCCGCCCGCCCTCAGCCGCTGGGGCTCGAGCTCCGGCCGCCGCCGCCGCCGCCGCCGCTGCCAGTCTCCGGACGAGACTAGTCCCCGCCAGCGCCGCCTCCGCCGAGTGACTGACGAGGGGCGGGGCCGGGCGCCGCGCGTCACGCGCCGTGCGGCCAATGGGAGGGCGGCGGCCGGCGCCGCGAGGGCGGGGGCGGGGCGCGGGCGAGGGCGGGGCGTGGCGGACGTGGGCCGGGCCGTCGGTGTGCGTGCCCGGGAGTGTGTGCGCGCGGGGGGCGCGCGTGCCTGCCGGGGGCCCCGCGGCCCGGCGCGGCGGAGCGTGCGAGCCCTGCGGGGCGCACGTGGCCGCGCCCGGGAGCTGGCGGCGGGCTTCGGGCCCCGCACGGCCGCCCGGCGGGGCTGTCGCCGGGCCCTCGGTCCCGACGCCGCCCCGGGGAAGTAGTTCCACGCAGTTTGCGCGCGCCGCGGGGGCTTGCAACAGCCCCGCCGCCCGTGGCACTTCGAGGCTTGCGGTGCCCCGCGAGCCGGCAGGGCCTCCTTTGGCCCACATCCCCGGCGCCCTTAGGCTCCTCTGCCACGCGGAGCTTTGTGTCTGCCTGTCTTGAAGTCCCTGCCTCCGGCCGAGACTGTGGCCCGAAGCCCCTTCCCAGGGAGGCCCCTGACGCGGGAGGGAACCGTGTAGAAAGGGTGTGGCACAACTAACTGCCCTCAAGGCCAGACCCTGCGCTCCCGTCAGTGGCCTCCTCTTCGGACCCCTCCCTTTCCCTAGAGCCTAAATAGGGCGTTTCCCTGGGGAAGTTGCTATTCAAATTCCGGGGACCACAAGCCGGCCTTCTAACCTGCCTAGGCGCCTTCATCTCCAAAATGGGGCTAATCCTCCTCCTCTGTTTTGAAAATCAGAGACATCATTATGGAAGGCTCTTACGAAGGACCGAAACAAGGTATTGGGTATTGGGAGCTATCACACCTGGGCCAAGGTTGGGCACCATTTCCCCCGCGTGAGATTTTTGAAGGCGCGGAACAGGTAGTGTCCTTCACTTTGCCCTGCTCCAAAAAGTTTTGCCAAATTGACTTGAACGTGACTCAGGATTCTCTGGCCTCGGGCATGGGGGAGGTTTGGTGTGGGAGGACCCCAGATGATAGGATAAAAGGCACCAGCAAGGCTGGGCTGAGGCCCAGGTTGTGGGAGGGACTAGGTCACAGAATGATGCTAAAAGTTAGGGGGCGGGAACGGAGTGTGGGGGGAAGATAAGACAGACCCTAGGCCCGGCTTAAGGGAGACGTACCAGGGAAGCTCACTGAGAATGAGCGAGCAGGAAGTCCTAGGATCACTCCAGGGATCAGAAGGGAGAGAATAAAAGAGGGGAGGAGTGTGTCAACGATAAGCTTGATCAGCACGCAGTGTCCTCTCCAGGCAAGCACACCCTGGAGGGCCGGCAGGAGCAACAATGTTTAGCCAGGATCAGCAGCCTCCCAGGTCTCAGCCGCAGCTGCCTCCTTGAGGGGGCGGGAAGGAGGGAGAGGAGGAGGGAGGCATGGGGCCCTAGGGCAAAAGGGGCCGGAGAAGCCAAGGGGCATGCACACAAGCCTTGGTCCAGTGCTACCATGCCACGCACAGCCTTGGCCTTTTTCTGCCTGGCATGCTCCCAGGACTCTGCCTCTGATGTGATGGTCCTGAAAGAAAAGGGGCATTAAGAAACACTAGCTGGAGGAGTGGCCGCTAGGGAGGGAAGCTAGGTTGCAGGGAGTCATAGGTAGTGAAAGAAGGTCACCAGTAATAGGTAACCACTGTTCCAACTTCTGTTACCAAAGATTCGTTTTGCCTGTTCATAAACATCATATACATGGGTCATGTGGTATGTACTCTTGTGTCTGGCTGGCACCTTTTGCTCAACATTTGTTATGTCCATGTTGTTGCCTACATCAGTAGTTCATTTTTGTTTGTTTGCTTAAGTGTGTAGAATTCTGTTGCAAATACACTGTAATTTATCCATTGGTGATTGACCTTTTTTTAGTATATCTTTTTGTCTTTGTCCTGTATTACCTTTTCGAAAAAGCTTTTTAATTTTTTTTTAAGAAAAAGGTTCTAAAATAGAGAACTAATTTCTAAGAACTTTTTAGACTCACAGTTTGCAACTTTAGAAGCTCCAATATCATTCATATGTTGGAGGTAAATATCTATTGAATGTGTCTCCTTGTAGTTCTAGCAGCCAAATGGGACTGCTTCTGGAACAGTATGCTCTGGAGCAGTGTGGTTCTTGGCAAAACGTGCTGTGATTCTAGAGTGGTGGTTTTCACCCAAAGCCTGATAGAGGACAAATCTTCCCCCAAAGTGTTGCCTTTGACAAGTGTGGGGCAAGCATACAAGTAAGAGTTGCCAGCCCTTCCCTGCTCCTCTCTTTCCTGTTGCGAACTTCCATTTCGTGTTTCCTTTAAAGGCAGGGTTCTGCTGCTTTGCAAATCATTGGAAATCCATGGTTTTAGTGTAGATGCTGGTTAGAAGCATTGCCCAAGAAATGGCCAGTATAAACAAATCTGTAGGACAGATTAAAAGTCCACATTTTTACTCGCTTCCCCTATTGACTTCACTCACACTGGCTTCTTCACTGTTCCTGGAACAGTTTACAACATTTAGGGCCTCAGGGCTTTTGCACTTGCTTTCTTCTGCCTGGAATGCTCTTTCCCCAGAAACCCACATTGTCAGCTGCCTCAGTTCCTGCAGGTCTTTACTTAAAAGTCACATTCTCATTCTCTGGGAGGTTTTCCCTGTTCACACACCACCCCAAGCTTGACATCTCATGTTCCTCTGTCCTGCCTTACTTTTCTTCTCCTTGGTACTTACCACCATCTAACAAACCCCTGAGTTCACTTGTCTTGTTTAGCAGACCCTTGGCCCAGTAGAATATAAACTCCATAATGGCAGGGATTTTTTTTTTCTGTTGTGTTTTCCCTAGACTATGTTATATCAAGTGCTTAAAACAGTGCCGGGTATACATGTGTTGAAGCAAATTTCTTCCACTTAACAACAATATATTGAGCAGCAACTAGTTGTCATGCCCAAGCCAGGGACTGGAAGATCAGATAAGTAGACTAGATTCCTAATCTCTTGGAGCTTACATTCTAGTTGAGGAGTCAGACGTTACACAAGTAATGAATGATAATTGTGACAATTGCCGCAAAGACAAAATACAGGATGCAAGGAGAGCGGATACTGAGGAGTATGTTGATGCAGTGGGTGGGGACCAGCGGTATGTCCCTGGAAAAATGCAGGTTGCCTAGGAGAAGACCAGGCAAGAGCAGTCAGGGCTCTGGTGCTTTAAGGAGCTATAGGCAAGCAGCTGTGGCCAGAGTCCTGAAAGAGAGCAGAGATGAGGCAGGAGAGGCGGACAGATCCATGTGGCAGGGTGGGCTGAGTTGGGAGTGAGGTCTTTATCCTGAATGCCATGGAAGTCACTGATGTGTTTCCCAAGAATATTTGTCTACCTGGGACCGTCAGTGGTCTGCCTTCATGAATGAGCTGCTGGGAGAGCACACCCCTGGAGGAGGAGAGGTCATGTAAGGACCTTTAAAATGACCAGGGATTCAGACCATGAAGAGCAGCTTGGGTGGGCTTCCTCGTTTCTGTAGCTTAAGAAAGAAGCAAAAGTCACCGGTGCTTCCCAAGGAGAGGGTCTGGAAAGCTATCAACTCGGCTTCCTCCTGCCTTGAAATTTGCAAGTGCTACTCCCCAGAGGGAAATCTGAAAACTCCCTAAGCCCAGGACTTTGAACCTTAGAAATACCCAATAAAGGTATTATAAACAAGTGAGAAAAAAGCCTTTCTCTAATTTTCTCAAGGCTTGCATCTGCCCCACCCACATTATACCTTAATAGGATCTGAGTCCCCCACTGTGGTCTGGGGTGAGAGAGGTTTTCACCAATCTGCAATGAAATGAGAAAAATAAGGGGTAAACGTATGACTACTTTCCTATGTTCAAGTAAATTACTAATGGTTGATTCTTGGGAAAGATTATTTTTCATTCTGAGATGATGACCTTTTACTTTTTTCTTTTCTCAGAGAGTTAGAGAATGTAAATGCCCCTTCTTTAATGGAATGATGGCCATAGTATATGGTAGTTGCAGTTCTTAAAATGTCTTCAGTTGGCTAAATCACCAGTTGAAAATTCTGTGTTGGTTTCTCAACCCTCTCCCCTCACTGATTTTATCCTTGAAGTTAAAACTTGGCCCAGTAGAATATAAGCTCCATAATCCCAGGGATTTTTTTTTTTCTGTTGTGTTGATACTAAAAGGGTATCAAGATCTAAGTGACTTTAATGAAGCTTTCAGAGCTGGTGTGATTGAGGGGAAGAAGAAGGGGAAAATATATCATATGATGACTGAAAAAGTCATCCAAGAAGGACTGAAGCTAGGAAGGTAACGATTTCAATCCTAATTGCTAAGAATGAATGCCCAACTTTGCACGGAATTTTCCTTTAATGCTTTAAGAGAGAACATTTTTTCTTAAAGCAACTAACTACCTGGAGCTGGAGTGTTGTAGGAACTGGAGAGAACCTAGCTCGTTTCACTTTTAAAGTCTCAGAACTTGTGCTGCTATCACTGAGGACATCTGGAGACTGATGCTCAAGATAGGATTAACTTCTAAAGGAACATGAGTCACAGGGAGGTGGAGCTTCCCTTGACCATCTGTGTTGAACCTTAACCAGATTTTGCAACAGGTTACAGTGTCACTTGTGCACATGCTTATCAAAGATGTGAAGTTTTATTGATCTGCCTCTGCCACAGTAGGAATATCACAAGTCAGTTGTCCTGAGTTGTACCTTACACTATTTTCAAAAATTAACTCAAACTAGATCATAGACCTGTGTGTAAAACCTAAACCTATCAAACTTCTAGATACAAAATATAGGATTAGCTGGGCGTAATAGCATGAGCCTGTAGTTCCAGCTACTTGGAAAGCTGAGATGGAAGGATCGCCGGAGCCCAGCAGGTCGAGGCTGCGGTGGCCGGGAGTGGCCACTGCACTCCAGTCTGGATGACAGAGCGAGACTCCAACTCAAAAAAAAAAAAAAATATATATATATATATATATATATATATATATATGAAAATCTTTGTGACCCTGTGTAGGTAAAGACTTCCTAGATTTGAAACACCTATCATGAGGCATAAAAAAAAATTGATAGCTTCTACGTCCTCCAAATTTAAAACTTTGGCTCTTTGAAAGACACTGTTAAGAACATGAAGCCGGGTGCAGTGGCTCACACCTGCAATCACAGCACTTTGAGAGACCAATGTAGGAGAACTGCTTGAGTCCAGGAGGTCAAAACCAACCTGGGCAACATAGTAAGACCTCATCTCTACACAAAATTTTAAAACATTAGCTGAGTGTGATGACACGTGTCTGTAATCCCAGCTACTAGGTTAGGCTGAGGTAGAAGAATTGCCTGAGCCCAGGAGGTCGAGGCTTTGGTGAGCTGTGGTCACGCCACTGCACTCCAGCCTGGGAAACAGAATGAGACCCTGACTCAAAACAAAAACAAACAAAAGAACATGAAAGGACAAATCACAGACTGAGAGAAAATATTTGCAAAACACAACTCTGATGGTTATACTAAGAAACGCAACCTAATAAAAACATGAGCAAAAGATGTGACTGGACACTTTGCCAAAAGATATACAAATGGCTAATAAGTACATGAAAAGATGCTCCACATCAGTATTCATGAGGGAGATGCAAATTAAAACCACAGTGAGATGCCACTGCACATTAGAATGGCTTAAATCAAAGAAACTGACAATCCCAAGTGCTGGGGAGGATGTGGAGTGACCCTCACACATTGCCGGTGGGAGTACAATATGGTGCAGTTCCTCTGGAAAAACAGTTTGGCAGTTTCTTATAAAGTGAAACATACACTTACCATATGAGCCAGCAGTCCCACTCCTAGGAATTTACCAAGAGAAGGGAAGACATATGTTCACATAAAAACCTGTATTCAGATATGTATAGCAGCTTTATTCATAATCACCAAAATTTGGAAACAGCCCAAACACCCTTCAGCTGGTGATATATTAAACAAATTGTGGTACATCTATACTATGGAATACTACTCATCAATTAAAAGGACCATGTTACTGACTTGTGCTACATGGATGAATCTCAAATGCATTATTCTAAGTAGAAGGAACCAGTCTCCAAGGTTACATTCTGTGTGATTCCATTTATGTGACTTCCTGGAAAAAGCAAAATTATAGAGCTGGAGAACAGCTCAGTGGTTGCCAGAGGCTAAGGGGTGAAGGGAGGATTGGGCTACAAAGGCAGGGGCAGCAAAAGAGAATTCGGGAGAAGGGTAGTGTGTAGTGGTCGAAATAGTCTACATCTTGACTGGGGAGATGCTTACAAAACAAAATGCATTTGTCAACATAGATCTGTACAACAAAGAGTCAATTTTGCCACTTAGAAGGCTGAGGAGGGAAGATCACTTGAGGCCAGAAATTCAAGACCAGCCTCGGCAACATAATGAAACCCTATCTCAAAAACAAATAAAATAAAAATTAGCCAGGGGTTCCTGTAGTCCCAGCTACTCCAGAGGCTGAGATGGAAGTATCACTTGAGTCCAGGAGTCTGAGATTTCAGTGAACTATGATCACACAACTGCACTCCAGCCTGGGTGACACAGTGAGTCTTCACTCTAAAAATACAAAAATATTTTAAAAGTAAAATTTACTGTATATAAATTAAATTTCAGTAAATCTGACGTTTCATCATTCTGGATTGAAAAGTTCCCCAAGCATCTATGTCCCATATTACTTGCCCTCTCAAAGTGATAACCATAGAGCTTGCATTTTGTAGTTTTGTGTGTGCCTGGCCACTGTGAGTAATCTTGTGCTTTCCTGGGTGTTCTTTTTTTCAGTAATTCCCCCTTTCTCAGATCATAATCCTTGGAGTTATCCTTGACTCTTCTCTTTCCTTCACACCCTACATCAGTCCATCAGCACATGCTTTGCACCTGACCTTCAATATGTATCCTGAATCTGACCACATCTCAGGATCTCTATTGCTATCTTTCCAATCCAAGCTAGGATTACCTTTCAGCCTCCTAACTGCCCTCCCTGATTCTCCTGTTATGCTATGGTAACACTCCCAAATCTTTACAATTTATCCCAACAAAGGTTAATTTCTCACTGAAGCCACTTGTCTGCAAGTCAGCTGCAGCTCTGCCCCGTATCTTCTCACTCTGGAACCTAGGCTGCGATGATCTGCCTCTGTTGGAAACTTAATTCCCAATGCAACAGTGGTGGGAAGTGTGGCCTTTTGGGAAGTGTTTAGGTTATGAGGGCCCTACCCTCTTGAATGGATTAATGCTGGCACAGAAGGGCTTGGAGAAGGGAGTTCAGCCATCTTTGCTCTTCTACCTCTGCCACATGAGGACACAGTATTCTTGCCCTCCAGAGGACACAGTGTTCAAGGCGCCATCTTGAAAGCAGAGAACAGCCCTCCATAAATGCCATCACCTTGATCTTGGACTTCCCCTCATCCAGAACTATGAGATGAGAAATTTCTGTTCTTTTTTTTTGAGTTGGAGTCTCACTCTATCGCCCAGACTGGAGTGCAGTAGCCGCTCCCGGCCACTGCAGCCTCGACCTGCTGGGCTCCGGCGATCCTTCCGCCTCAGCCTTCCAAGTAGCCGGAACTATAGGTGAGCGCTACTATACCCAGCTAATTTTTTGATTTATTGTAGAGACGAGGTCTCACCATGTTGCCCAGGCTGGTCTCAAATCTGCCGGCTTAGGCAATCCTCTCACCTAGGCCTCCCAAAGTACTGGGATTACAGGCTTGAGGCACCAAGAATGGCCCTTTTTTTTTTTTAAAGTCATAGAGACAAGGTCTTACTATGTTACCCAGGCTAGTCACAAACCACTGGGCTCAGACAATCCTCTCGCCTCCTCCTCTGAAAGTGCTGGGATTACAGGCAAGAGCCTGGTCTTTTTTGGGGGGAGGTAGAGATGCAGTCTCACTATGTTGCCCGGGCTTGTCTCAAATTCCTGGGCTCAAGTAATCCTCCTGCCTCAGCCTCCCGAAGTGCTGGGATTACAGGCATGAGCCACTGCTCCCAGCTTCTAACTTTTAGTTTTAGGTTTTTTTAAATCTTGCTTTTTGAGTCGGGGTCTCACTTTGTCGCTCAGGCTGGAGTGCAGTGGCACCATCATGACTCACTGCAGCCTTGACCTCCTGGGCTCAGGTGATCCTCCTGTCTCCGCCTCCCAAAGTAAGGGACTACAGGCATGCACCACCATGCCCAGCTAGTTTTTTTGTAGAGACGAGGTCTTGCCGTTTTGCCCAGCCTGGTCTCGAACTCCTGTGCTCAAGCAATTCTCCTTACCTCAGCCTCCTAAAGTGGCAAGAGCTACCGTACCCAGACTCTTTTTAGTTTAGTTTAGTTTAGTACCTACTATAAGCCAGATACCAGGTGCAGACAATACTGGGATCAAAGACACAGCAGGCCTTGCAGTCTGGAAGCAGGTAGTAAGCAGATAACGGGAATGGGGTGGTGGCCAGGTGATCCGTAATTGTCACTCTGTGTTCTTTTGTCCTGGTATTTTCCTTTTTCCTAAGCAGATTGTTGGGCCTATGCTCTTTGTCTTAAGAAATGTGACAAGCCGGGCTCGGTGGCTCAGCCTGTAATCCCACGCCTTGGGAGGCTGACGTGAGTGGATTGCCTGAGCCCGCGGGTTCGAGACCCGCCTGGGCAACTTGGCGAGACCTCATCTCTGCAATAAATCCAAAAAAAAAAAAAAAAAATTAGCCGGGCGTGGTAGCACGCGCCTGTTGTTCCAGCTACTTGGAAGGCTGAGGTGGAAGGATCGCCAGAGCCCAGTGGGTCAAGGCTGCAGTGGCCGGGAGTGGCCACTGCACTCCAGTCTGGGCAACAGAGTGAGACTCCAACTCAAAAAAAAAAAAGAAATGTGACAAGCCGGGCTTGGTGGCTCAGCCTGTAATCCTGCGCCTTGAGAGGCTGAGGTGAGTGGAATGCCTGAGCCCACGGGTTCGAGGCCCGCCTGGGCAACTTGGTGAGACCTCATCTCTACAATAAATCAAAAAATCAGCCGGGTGTGGTAGCACGCACCTGTAGTTCCAGCTACTTGGAAGGCTGAGGCTGAGGCGGAAGGATTGCTGGAGCCCAGCAGGTCAAGGCTGCAGTGGCTGGGAGCTGCCACTGCACTCCAGTCTGGGTGACAGAGTGAGACTCCAATGTAAAAAAAAAAAAAAGAAAAGAAATGTAACAAAGCCGGGCTCGTTGGCTCAGCCTGTAATCCCGTGCCTTGGGAGGCTGAGGTGAGTGGACTGCCTGAGCCTGCGGGTTCGAGACCTGCCTGGGCAACTTGGCAAGACCTCATCTCTACAATAAATCAAAAAATTAGCCGGGCGTGGTAGCACATGCTTGTAGTTTCAGCTACTTGGAAGGCTGAGGCGGAAGGATCGCCTGAGCATGGCGGACC
>CAUYQG010295258.1:0-10983 GCA_963574415.1 Tarsius wallacei | reverse complement strand
ATGTTCCCTGCAGCATTGTTGTTATCTTCACTAGTGATTGTTACCCCATACATTTCATGGAAGCATCTTCACAAACTGTTGGGCACAGTTGAAGGGGAAAAAAAGCTGTAAGACGGTTTTTACAGTTTTAGCCAAGTTTCTGTGGATGGTAGTTATTTATACTTGATCAGTTGTATTCTAGTAAAGAACCTCTTTGGGGACTGTAGGAAAGCATGCTTTTGCTGTTATGATATCGCTTGTTAAAACTCCCGGTAATTCTGGGTTTGTATCATGCCTGTTGATCTTGCCCTCTTAATCAGTCTATTGTCATTCACAAATGCAAATCGATTTTCAAGCTGTGGACACTAATTCTCATTTTCTTCTAGTCAAGAGTAATACAAGCAAAATCAGTGCCCATTATTCTGACCCTGGTAGTCTGAATACTAAGTGTATAAGACCCACCTGAAAATAATGTAGCCAATTTGTAGATAATCATACTCCCTTGTGGGTTTTTTCCATGCACATCTACCTCTTCCAGCTGTTTTAAGTTCTCTCAAGTCTGTGCCTATGGAATCTCATTCCACTTTTGATGACTCATGGGTTGATTCTCCACCTTAGGGTTTACTTGGTCCTGTGCTGCCACTGTTAAGCACAGTCTCCTCTGCATCAACTGTGCCACGTGTCGCCAGCTTTAGAGGAAGGGCTCAACAGGGAGTGGAGATTGAAGCTAATGTAAAATAGTGGCAGTAGAAATCTTTGGACTTCATTGACCTCTCTTGCTCCTCTCGTGTTCTTTCTGTTACCACAGATAAGAGAGTCAGCCACTATGTTGGTATTCATTCTATGAGCAAATCCCTTAGAACAGAAAACGGTTCAACCATCACCACCCCACTTTATTGGTGCATTTAAAGTGTGATTCCACTTTTCTTTTTTTTACAATTCTGCAGGGAACATATCTGCATTACGTGAGGTGAAATGCACTCAGGAGGTTGTTTCTTGGTTCTAATTTTAGAGTAATAGTATTTCTTCAGCAAACCCTGTTAACTGTGGTTCACCCCGAAAATGTTAATCTGAAGACTCCTACCGACTCATTAACGATGGAGGCAAGAGTGTTACAGGAAGTCCCTGACATACAAACGAGTTCGGTTCTGAGAGCATGCTCATAAGTCCACTTGTTACAAGTCCAACAAAGTTAGCCTAGGTACCCAACTAACACAATTGGCGATATAACATTGTATATATTTCACAGGCTATAGTGACACTTGGGGGAGAGAAATAATACATAAAGATGCAGGTATGTATTGTTAAAGTTTGTAACTTGAATGTTCATATGTAGGGGACTTACTGTATTTGTTTTCTGGAGAGTTTGGTCAAAAGCAGGCTTCCTCTGCTGCCCTTTACTAAGCAGAACCTGGAACAGTTTAGATAGGCTAAATGGTTTTTATTAAATCTTGAGCTCTGAGTTGGAAGGAGAAGGTGAGAAGTTAACCCCTTGAGCCATGTGGTCTCTTTGCAATCAAGAGACTGTACATATGTGAAACAGTACACATTAAGAACCTGTGTTCATAGACAATCTGAACTGTGTTTCTGAAGTTTGTGCACATTTTCCTTCACTGTAATGTTATTTTACAGCTGTTTGTTAAAATAGTGAATAATTTAATGGTCCTAAAAGTAACAGGTTTTATGTGAGTGTGTGCTTGTGTATGTGAGAATTGCCTTATTTTCAGGCTGTTTTATTTAATGATGGTTCCTTGGACAGCATTCTGGTGTTCAGCAGCCAATATGGAATATTTGTCATTAAATCCATATCAGTCTTATTTCATGTCATTATTTCTTCCTTGTCACCCATTAAATGTCACTCAGCTCAATCTATGGAAGCTGTCTTCCAGCGGAACGAGGGTTGGCAAACCATCAAATCTGGCCCGTGATATTTTGTCCATACAATTTTATTGGAATTCAAATACAGTCAGGCCCATATAACCACGTTTACATAGTATTGTCTGTGGTTACCTTCCACACTACAACAGCAAAGTTGAATAGTTGTGACAGAGGCTATACAGCCCACAGTCCTAAGTTGTTTAGTATCTGGACATTTTACAGAAAAATTTGCTGACTCCTGTACAAGAATGCTAAGGTGGATCCTAGATTATCCTGAAATTGGCTGTTGGCTGACCCATTCTAACCAGTAATTCAGTGCAACACTTTGCTTCTGTGCTAATTTGGCTTTGGGGTATTGGGAATATGTTAATGTTATACCAATGGCGTCAATTTCCAAAGATCTGTGTCTTCGTTTTTTATCAACCTGTGGGAGATTTTAGGGGGATGGTTAGGGGCAGATAGTTATGGAGACAGGAGACAGTCTCATCTCTAATCTATGAAGTATGTATTCCTGAATCTCATAACATAATATTTTCTTTCCCCTAGTTCTCAGAAATGTCACTTAGTGGTTACTGATAGTACCGAATGAAACTTATAAGCTAGACTAGCCTTTTGCTCAAAATATTTTTTAGTTAGTCTCTGCCCAACCTCATGGAAACAGCAGTTTCTAAAGATGACGTAGCAAAGAGGAAGCACTTAATTGTTTTTTAATAATCACAACCACTGCCTTGTTTGAATGTCTACAAGTCCATTTTACAAATGCTGGGTCTTAGTTCTGGAAAGAGGCAGTCACAGTGATGTGCTCATGACATTTTCCCCCAAGCCTAGCTATTCTGACTTGAAGCATCAATCAGATTAGCTCCAAGTGTTACAGGAGCTCTTGAGAAAACCGTATCATGCCAGGTACTTTAATATAGGTAAACCCTTATTAAACACGTACAGCAGTAAATCCGGTCCACTGGGCTCTACCTTGTCAAGCTGCCCAGCCTGAATTTGTTGTTAGAGTGAACCTCTGCCCACATTCCAATCAGAGAAACTACCTGGTCAACTTAGAATTCTTAGAATTCTTGGGGCTTGATTAGTTTAGGCTAGAGATATTCTTAACCTTGAAAACTTGAAAAAAACAAAAAATCTGGAGATTGATTCATTGGAATGAGGTTCAAATACCTGTCATTTTACAAAAACCCTGTAGGACCTCCTTTCTTTCTTGGAGCTTACAGTCAGTTTAACACACAAGCCTCAATTTCTCTCTCTGCCAAGGGGCATAGAGGCAAAGGGCATTGTACGGGGCAATGGGCGTTGCTGCCTGTCTGCTCTTGGTAGGCCTGGCTCTCAAGGATCATGCGTGAGGGCCAGGAGAAAGGCCTGTCTTCACTGTTCGTGAGCTAATGCTGGAGTGAGCTTGGAAGGCTGCTGCTGGCTGCACAGTTTTCACCACTCACAGTCTGCCTTCATCCCCTTCTCTGGGTCTTCTTTCTCCCCACTCAGCTCACTTAACAACGCAGAACTCCATGCATGACTGGCTTTTCTCAGCTGCCCTTGGCATTCACGTGGTTTCCTTCCGCTGTGCTCCTGGTGGGAGGGGAGGGGCACACCTAGCCAGTCTCCAGCACGAACTGCCCGGTGCTTGTTGTCCGTCTCCCTGTCCAAGCCTCCGGCGCCCTGCGGGTTGCAGTTCCTCTGCCAGCCTGTGGTTCCAAGGTCATCTCGCAAATCCAAAGCACATTCCAGTGGTTTTCAATTTCCAGCTGCCCCCGTGGGATCCAGGCCACTGTTCACAGTACTCTCTGCTTCCATCCAGAGCTCTGCCTCATCCCAGCCGCCAGAAATGCTCAGCTTTGGAAGCCCATGAGGTGGGTAGAAAGGTATTCCGTATACCACATTGCCCTGTGGATAAGAAGGTTGAAAAGGTATCAGTGTACATGCAGCGTTCCAGCTGGCATTTCCACACGTGTGTTTGGAGGATTTTCCACCTAAAGGAAAGGATTGACAACTTGCAGTCCCTGGAGACCAGGGAATCGCTGGAAGCAGTTCAATGCAGCCATTTTGGTCTCAGAAGACACTCCACTGAGATGCCTTTCCTGACCTCCTAGTGTTGGCCTGGTTCTGATAATATCCAGAACACATTATCTGTGTATGGCCGGTCTCCCCCATGCCCTGAGGCTGTCTCGTGAAGAGCAGAGTCCCTGAGTTTACCCATGAACATGTGCTGTGCACAGTGCTTGGCGCCGGGGTGAGACAGGTATGAGAAAGGGGAAGCTTGTACATTCCAACACGTACGAGGGTGAAGGTGAAGGGTGGTTTTGTTCCCTGCCTAGCAACCAACCCAGCCTCCTGGTGGTGAGTTGTTTTGCTCATTAAAAGTGTGACTTTTGGGGTTTGACCCTGGGGGCTGTGGAGAATGGGAGGTGGACTTGATCTGGCTGTGATGGGCAGAGGAAAGGGGCAGCGTGTGACCTTGGAGAGGCTCCTTCGCTTTAGCAAAGGGTTAGAAAAGGATTTGGCGAGACAGTTCTCTTCTCCGGTGTAGCATTAGTAAATGTCTAAAACAAGGATCATCTCAAGGTTTCAGCTTCAGTAGCTCTGCTGCTCTCTGGGTTGAAGGTAAGAGATACAGTAGGCGTCATGGACGTGGCATCACGGTCAGAGTTGCTGGGCTGAGAGCTACTGTTCAATGTTGCTGCAGGTAGACTTGATCTTGGCTGTGTGTGTGTGTGTGTGTGTGTGTGTGTGTGTTAGGAAAATGCAGGTGTGAGGTGTGGGGAGAATATTAAACAAAACAGCAAACATGGAGGCCCTTGGGAGATTCGGGAGCTATGCAAATGTTAGGAGGCAAGGTGGTCTCAGGGTGGTTGTGCCCAGTACTGCAGAGGAGTGGCTGCTGAGCGGGCCTCCTCAAGGCTTGCACCATAGCTCCTTGGAGTCTAGAAGGCGGAGACAGATGGTTGCTTTGCACGTTGCCTGTGGGATTTCCAGCTCCTCAGGCAGAGGGATGAGGGGATAGGAAGGCATGGCCTCCCCTTCCCAAGGACAGAGGAGAGAGGAGGAACCAGTTTTGCTGTCGCTTTGAGGCCGTGCTGTGCTGGGGAGTCTGCAGGGCAGGGCTTCGACATTAACTGGCCTTGAGCAAGGCACTGACTTTTCGGGGTTCCTCTTTCCCCTTAGGCAGGCGCTCTCTCCGTGGGCTCTGCCCACTGTAATGTCCAAGGACTGTCAAAGAGCTTACAACCTACTTGGGGAATATCCAGAGCTCAGTGCAAGCATGGCAGGAGTCCGTATTTAAGTCAGCATTGAGTTCTGTAGTTCAGCGGTCATCAGATATCAGGGGGAGGAGGAAATTGATACTTGGTGAGCTCCTGCTTGGTCCCAGGTCTTTGTCCTTTACAACCCGATGAGGGGACCAGGCATGGTGGCTCATGCCTGTAATCTCAGCACTTTGGGAGGCTGAGGCAAGAGGATTGCCTGAGTCCAGGGGTTTGAGACCAGCCTGGGCAACTTGGGGAGACCTCATCTCTATAGCAAATCAAGAAAAATTAGCCGGGCATGGTAATGCATGCCTATAGTTCCAGCTACTTGGAAGTCTGAGGTGGAAGGATCACCTGGACCCAGCAGGTCGAGGCTGCGGTGGCCGTGAGCATGCCACGGGGGCGGAGTGAGTGCAGTGGCACTCACAGCTCACCACGGCCCCGACATCCTCGCCTCAAGCAATCCTCCCACCTCAGCCTCCTGAGTAGCTGGGACTCTAGGCCCATGCCACCATGCCGGGCTAATTTTTTGATTTTGTTTTAAAGTAGAGACAAGGTCCCGAACCCCTGGGCTCAGGATCCGCCCATCTCAGCCTTCCAATGTGCTGGAATTATAGGTATGAACCACCACGCCCAAACAGATTTGTTTAACTCTCACGGCAACGTTGAAATGAGAACCCAGGACTTTCACTCTCATTTGCAGAAACAGTCTGCTCTTTCTGCATTCTCTTCTCTTTTTTTTTTTTTTTTCCCTCTCCTGCCTTCCTGTCTTTCCTACCTTCAGCTACTTCTGTTTCTATGCAGGGCCCATATCCTACCTGCTGATGGTCCGATGGAAAGCTTAGGCTATGTGGGCCAGACAGCTCAGGCAGCTGGAGTGCTGCTTAAACTTGCCCTCTGACCCTGCCGCCCTTTTCCCAAGTGTTTTCTCGCCCGGTTTTTTCCCCCCTTAGCCAATATGTCGGGAGCGCAGCCCCTCAGCTTTGTGCCTTCGTGGCCCCCCGGCGGCCCCGCCTGCCCCTGCTCCCCTCGCAGCTGAGAGTTAGCAAACGGAGGTCACCGTGACAGGCAGGTGTGGAGTCCAGCTTTGTCTTGCTCAGGAGACACTCATGCCTGGACAGCCTCCAGTCCGCTTCCTAATCCAGGGTCCCTTTCTTTGGGAGCATCCCCTTCCTTCCATAGGTGTTTACTGAGTGCTCATTCTGGGCTAGATGCGCACGGGTTGTCGGGACAGGGTCCCCACGTGCCCTCCAGTGGGGGAGGCAGACACGCTCATAAACACCTGCGCTGTACTGCATGGGGTGCCCGGGGGGACGCGTCACTCCCCCTGAAGTGCTGGGGGCCTCCCGGGGAAGGCGCAGCCTGGAGCGTGAGGAGGGGTCAGCCGAGGAAAGAGTGCCAAGGGCAAACGGCACGCTGCCAGCAGGAGCACAGTGGCAGCTCCGTGTGGCTGGAGTGTGTCCGGGTGACGGCCGGTGATGTGGCCAAAGCTATAATTCCTCCGCCCCGGCTGTGCTCCGCTTCCCTGCAGAAATCTGTCTTTCTCCTGGCCTCGGGGCCGTGCTACAAACTCCCCTCCTTTCTTTGCCCTAGGGATTCTGGTGTGTCCTTGAGCTGCAGGGTGGAGGAGAGATCTGGGCTCTAGCCAGCTCCACTGCTGGTGACCTTGGAAAGGTCACCTCACTTCCCAGGCCTCCGCTTTCTCCTTGGCAAACGGAAGAAGGGAAGGAACCCAGTGCCAAAAGCTGGAGTGAATGTCTCTGGAGTCTTCTTTGCTTTTAAATTTATTTCTACTTCTTTGTTTGATTGTCGAGGTGAGGTCTTGCTCTGTGGCCCAGGCTCACCTCAAACTCTCGGGCTTAACCCATCCCCATGCCTCAGCCTCCCAAGTAGCTGAGATTACAGCGTGCATCACCATGCCCAGCTTCTGAAGCCTGCCTTAGCTTGGAAATCTGAGCTCTACCATCACCTTGATCTCCCCTGGAGGAGCAGGGAGCCGTTTCCATTTATGCATGATTGAGTAGGCCCGCAGTCCCCCCACCCTTGTTGGCACCAGGGACCAGTTTTGTGGAAGACAGTTTTTCCGTGGATCAGGGGTGGGGGGACTGGTCAACCCTCACTGCTAATCACCACTTCAGCTCCAGCTCAGGTCATCAGGCATTAGATTCTCATAAGGAGCATGCAACCTGGATCCCTTGCACACACAGTTCACAATAGGGTTCTTGCTGCTATGGGAATCTCACGCCACCGCTAATCTGACAGAATACGGAGTTCCACTCGCTCACTGCTCACCTCCTGCTGTGTGGCCTGGTTCCCAACAGGCCGCGGACACAACTGGTCCATGGCCCGGGGGTTGGGGATCCCTGGATTAGGCGATACTGTCGTTGTTTTGCCTACTGCTGAAATAAACATCCTCAGGACTGGCTGTACCTTTTACAGGGCTTCGTGTAAAATGAAACGTGGGATCCCACCACAGCCCCTCCCGCCAAGTACGGGCCATGTGTCCGCGAGGCTGCCCTCTCCTAATCACACCAGCGATCTGAGACTCCAGCCCGGGCAGGAGGAATTTAGGGCTGGCTCATGAGAAGGATATTCCTACCCGAAGAGCCAGGGCCCGTGCTAGGATGACAGTAGGCCTACAGCCACATCACACCCGGCCTGGGAAGGACGTGCTGGCAGGCGATCTGGGCACTCTGCCAGCACCTATTTCAGAAGAAGGGCTGACTTCGCTAGTGCTGGTTCTTCTGGTTCTTGAGGAGGGACTGCACCCCTTCACAGAGGGCTTCGGGTTTCCAGAACAGACAATGACTGCTTCAGAGTCTGCAGCTGACCCCGGTGGCCCCCGCCCTCGGGGACAGAGTGGCCAAGCCACTTTCTGCTGGTCCTCCCCCCTCCCGACTCCCTCATAACGAGCCTCTTTGATGCTTCAAAACGCCGACTCCATTCCCTGCTCCTGGTTGCCCTCGGGTGGGATCTTGGGCCACGGTAAAGGAAAAGGACCCTCCCCCCGAAACCTCCCCGGAGTACCCACGTGTAGCCAGAAGGGTTGAGCTGTCCTCACCGTGTAGCCAGAAGGGTTGAGCTGTCCTCACCGTGAGTCACCTGAGTGGGGGATTTTCTTCGGAATTCAGATTTCAAAAACAGAATTTCCTTACTTTTGTACTTTGTAGACTCTCCGGGCCTTACACGGTTTCAGGTTTTCTGTCTGTCTACTAATCCCCTTACAACCCTGGCAGCTAGGCTTCGCTGTCACCAGTCTTTTCCGCTTTCCCACTGACATTCCTCTCTCGCATTCACTCTTCGTATAGTACACACGAATTCCTTTTCTGCCCCTTCCCCCAAGTGCTGCTGCTCTTTTTCCGAATTCCCACCGTGATGATCCAACTTTTTCAGACTCATGGACACTTGGAAGTCATCTTTTTTTTTTGGAGTCAGAGTCTCACTCTGTCGCCCAGACTGGAGTGCAGTGGCCGGCCGCTCCTGGCCACTGCAGCCTCTACCTGCTGGGCTCAGGCGATCCTTCCACCCCAGCCTTTCAAGTAGCCAGAACTACAGGTGTGTGCTAATTTTTTGATTTATTGTAGAGATGAGGTCTCGCCAAATTATCCAGGCTGATCTTGACAATCCCCTCACCTCGTTCTCTCAAAGTGCCGGGATGACAGACTTGAGCCACCGCGCCTGGACTGAAGTCATCATTCGGCTTTGCTTGCTTTGCCATTCAAAGCATTCTGCCTCCCCGACTCCCTCCCCTTCCCTCTCCACCTTAGCTGTTTTTGGGGGAAAGTCTATCCATTCGTTCATCTCTCCATCCATTTGTCATCTGCGTGCTTACTTGGTGTCAGGCACTGGGGACGTAGAGATGACATGACATGGTGAGTTCCTGCCCTCAGGACATGGCAGTGTAGACAGGGGGCAGGATATATAAATAAGTAATTGGTGACAGCGCAACTAGATATGCACGAGGCACAGAGGAGGTAAGATGAGAAGCTCTGGGCGGCGAATAAGGGGTTGGGAAGGACGTGCTGGCAGGCGATCTGGGCACTCTAAGCAGAAGGCTCACGGTGCCCCGGAGTGGGCGGGTATGAAAGCACGCTGTGTAGGAGGCAGGTTGTTGGAACACGAAGCTGAAGAGTCTGGGGTCAGAGCAGGACTTGGTGAGAACTCAGTCTAGCGTGGTGGGCAGGGGCTAGGTCTCAAGAGGTCTTCTATATTACCCGACGGTACTCAGGCTTATCCTAACGGTCCCCTGAATGGTTGGTTCCATTTTGGAGAGACAGCCCGGGCAACACTGCAGAGGATGGGTCTCGCGGGTGGCGGACCGAGGCAGGGAGGCCTTTGAAGGGGGCTACGGCAAGGATTGGTGAGGGCCCGCACCAGTGCTGTGTCACCAGGGAGAAAGAGGACACGTTCACAAGGTGTTCTGGAAGTGGAACTGGCAAGACTGAGTGGCAGGTGGGAGGATGACAGGTTTGTGGCTTGAGAAGGGGGGTGTGTGGGAGCTCTGTGGCCTCACTCAGTCCTTTCCTGAACCGGCGGCCATTCTGCCTCAGTTGCCCCTGCTTTCCGTTTCGTTAGCAGTACGTAAATCAGGCCTTCACTTCTTGCCTGGATTCTTGATGTACCCTCTCAATCTCTCTCAATCCGCCCTACACGCTGCTGCCAAGGTAAACTTCTAGAGTCAGTTGAACAAGAAGCTGCAATGGTTTCCTGTTGCACACTGAATGACGTTTTAGCCTATCAATATTCAGACATGCTCTTTTCCCTCGCAGAGTCCAAGTTTCAAGAGAAGACGAGATATATTAGATGTGAAGTGATTGAATCCCAGTCGTCTTTAGCAGGGACACAGGATTTCAGCTTTGAAAGGAAAGAAGGAAGGAGGTGGGGGATCTCCCCGGAGTTACCCAAGGTGATCCTGGTCTGTTTCCATCGTGACTCTCCAGATGCATCTTCCGCTTCACCCCTGTACGGTACCTGTGCTTTCTGCTGTCTAGACCAGTTTCATTGATGCCTGAGAATGACTCCTCTCCCACCGGGCCTTTGCAGATTTCACTGTCTCTGCCGGAAATACCTTCCCTCACGTTTCTGCCTGTTGAAACCCTACCCATCTGTTGATATCCAGCCCAAATGCAAGGACCCCATGATTCCCCTGCCCAGAAGGGACCTTCCGAAGGTACTCTGTCTTTCTTAAGGCACTCTGCACATTTCACTGTGTGCCACACCCAACACATCTCACTTAATCTCCCCACCTCCCCAGGGTCACCAGACTGGGAATGGAAACAGGAAACTGTCGGCCTTAGGCCTCGGTCCAGTCTGCTGATGTGTTTCGTTGATTTGCACCGTTTCCCCCCACCGAGATGAATTTATTTGAAAATATAACCCATGTCAAGCAAACAGAAGAGTTTAGATATGGTATAATAATGTGTATCTGGGACCTATCATCACCAGGAACAGATTTGCTGCTGACACTTTGCCACCTACATTTAAAAAAAAGAAAGTTTTAAAACAAAGTTTATCAGAATGGAGAGGGAAGAAAGACATGCCAGAGCTGGCATGGGTGAGGGACGCAGCCTTGCCACCCACGTCTTAAGAAATAAAATATCAAGCCGGGCTCGGTGGCTCAGCCTGTAATCCCGCGCCTTGGGAGGCTGAGGTGAGTGGATTGCCTGAGCCCGTGGGTTCGAAACCCGCCTGGGCAAGCGAGACCTCATCTCTACACTAACTCACCACAATCAGCCGGGTGGGGTAGCGCGCGCCTGTAGTTCCAGCTCCTTGGAAGGCTGAGGTGGAGGGATCGCCGGAGCCCAACGGGTTGAGGCTGCGGTGGCCGGGAGCGGCCACTGCACTCCAGTCTGGGCAACTGAGTGAGACTCCAACTCAAAAA
>CAUYQG010295240.1:0-16264 GCA_963574415.1 Tarsius wallacei | reverse complement strand
TGAGTCTTTTTTCCTTAAAAAGAAGGAATTCAGGAAAGAAATCTGCACCTTTAAGAAACCAGTGCTGGCCGGGCTCAGTGGCTCAGCCTGTAATCTTGCACCTTGGGAGGCTGAGGTGAGTGGATTGCCTGAGCCCGCGGGTTCGAGACCCTCCTGGGCAACTTGGTGAGACCTCATCTCTACAATAAATCAAAAAATTAGCTAGGTGTGGTAGCGCACGGCTGTAGTTCCAGCTACTTGGAAGGCTGAGGCGGAAGGATCGCCGGAGCCCAGCAGGTCGAGGCTGCGATGGCCGGGAACGGCCACTGCACTCCAGTCTGGGTGACAGAGTGAGACTCCAACTCAAAAAAAAAAAAAAAAGAAACCGGTGCTGGACATGCTTCCAGCAGAGCTAGTGACCAGGGGCAGGCACAATCAATGGGCAGTTTCTTATGCTTCAGGGTGGCACAGAGCAAGGCTGGGGTTGTCTCTTCACTGGGTTGATGACCACTGGCCCTCCCATAGGAATGAAGCACAGAAATACCCAGTTCTCTACAAATATGTGCACGTCCTCTTTAGACATGGGGTGGGAAGCAACATTTCATGGCTGAACCACACAAGTCACTTTGGGGTCTTCAGTCTCCTCCCAGGGAGTCTTGGAGCAATGTTTCCACCCATCATTTCTTCACACAACAGATCCTTCGATTTGCTCCTGATAGCCACTTCTTCCTGAACCAGCCAAACTGGTTGCTCGGTTCTCCCCACCTCTCTTCCTTACCCAGGTGATTCCTCTCTGTGAATGCTCCCTCCCACCTCAGGGCCTTCTCCCCATTTTCATGCAGGTGCACATGAACATGGACACATGTACTTATACACACTGCTTTAGAAGCTATGTGGTGTGATCCATGTACACCTCTTTTTGCTATGTGAGATGCAGGCAGGAGTGAGGCTTCGGGAACTGGGGGAGCCTGCAGGAAAGGGAGAGCCACACACCCTGTTACACTTCAATTTCACTACTCAACAAAGATTCTAGATGCTTATTGTGTGCCAGGCGCCATTCTATGCCCTAAAGAGAAACAGGCAGTGAGGAAGGAATATGGAAGAGGAGAACGGTGCATCACAGAAGTCAAGTGAAAAAAAAAAAAAAAGAAGACACACTCTTCCAGAAGCAGGTGTGATCACCTGGGAGACGCCAGGATGGAAGATCCTGCAGATGGAAGCCCCTGGAGACCTCAAGAAAGGTTTCAGGAGAGCGGCAACAACAGAAGCTTGGCCAGAGCTGCTTCAAGGATAACTGGAGGAAGGAAAGTGTGTAGACACTCCCTTCATGTGGGGAAATCAAGAGATGAGAACAGGACTGGGGTCGAGAGAGGTTTGCTATCATGGTGGAAATGACCCAGTTAGGAAGAAAAGGGAGAAATGATAGGAGAAAGGTCTTAAAAGGTGAGAGGGGGCAGGGTCCAGTGGAAGTGGGAAGAGACTGTGAGGCCACCGACTGTATCAGGGGAAGGCAGCACACACACCCTGGAGCCAGCGAGTAGGTGAGGAGTGTTCATGAAAGTTCTTTCTTTCTTTTTTCTTTGAGTTGGAGTCTCACTCCATCACCCAGGCTGGAGTGCAGTGGCACGCACACTCACGGCCACCCCAGCGTCAATCTGCTGGGCTCCAGCGATCCTTCCACCTCAGTCTTCCAAGTAGCCGGAACTATAGGCGCATGCTACCACACCTGGCTAATTTTTTATTTACTGTAGAGAGGAGGTCTCACCAAGTTGCCCGGGCTGGTCTCAAACCCACAGGCTCAGGCAATCCACTTGCCTCAGCTTCCCAAAGTGCTGGGATTACAGGCTGAGCCACTGAGCCCGATCGAAAAGTTCCTCTTAATGACTCTCATTTTCTCAGTGAAACAGGTCAAAATCATTGGGTGCAAAGGCCAAGGTGTCCAGGGCTTGAGAAGATGTGAAATAGTCATCCTGGATTCCAGAAGAGATATCTGACTGGGAAAATGCACTAAGATCACCACACAACACCAAAAACCCTTCGTGAAGCCACAACAGACCAGTCCACAGTGTTGTGATGTCCTCTGGCTGTGGTCAGCTACAAGAGTGCATACAGTGGAAGAAGAACTGACTTAGGGCTAGGGATTCTGCCTGCCACATATGAAGGACAGAGAACAGGTTAGGAGAGTGGAGAGAGTATGCAAGACAGTGATGATAGCCACGGATCAGGATGTGAGCAAGACAAGGAAAGTGAGAGATGGCAAACAGTTCAGGAGTCAGCAGAGTCTCAAGGTCTGGGTGTGTTGGAGGAGGGTCTGAGTGGAGGCACTGGAGGGGTGAGGAGGACCGAGGGTGGCGGGCGCAGGGTGCTGAGCTCCACTCTCCTAACCTGTTCCCTTTCTTTCGTACTTGCCAGCTCCACATGGAGGTATGAAGCTAAAGGGACGGGAAGGCTTAGATGTGAGGAGGTCGGGGAGTGAGGCCAGTGAGCAGACAGGTCACCCTCTGGACATGACTTCACCCAGGACAGGGACAGAGGCAGGGTGGAAAGACCCAATGATGGACGGAGAGGCGTGGCCAAGGAGGGAGGCAGATTCCCACCTGGAGGCAGGAGGGTCCCTCTTAGGGAGGGAGGAGGAGGAACCCTAACATAGAGGAGCAGTGAGGGACAAGGACGCCTACCCCGCCTCCAGCCTCCATTTCCAAGGACCGCAGAGCAGCCTCAAGAGAAGGCCCAGTTTGGGGGAGTGCAGACAGGTAAAGGAAGTGTTCGAAGGCGAGGCCGACCACGTGGGAGTTTTGTAGAAGACGAGACACAGCTCTGGAGGCCGGGAAAGAGTTGATCCACCCACCAAAAGCCAGTCCCTACTCCACATTT
The DNA here is from genome assembly GCA_963574415.1 of Tarsius wallacei. Lineage (NCBI taxonomy): Eukaryota > Metazoa > Chordata > Mammalia > Primates > Tarsiidae > Tarsius > Tarsius wallacei. Next base: position 13,411 of record CAUYQG010295240.1, on the reverse strand, counting down.
TAATCCAGAATCCAGAAAATAGGACATAATTCCTTTCTCAGTCTTCTTGGAATTTTTTTTTTTTTTTTTTTGGTGAGAAAATGAACATGAATCAGGAATCCACTTGGCCCTGTGTGCTTCCCTGGGCTACAGGCGCCACAAAGACTGTCTACACTGCAGCTGCACCCCAGGCTCTCCGCAGCCTCTGGCTCTGATGAAGGCAACGGCACATGGGCCAGGAAAGATGAAGGAACACACAGCCAAATGAAACTCTGAACCCGCACGTTGAATATGCTGCATCATTCACGCTCCCCCACCCCCACGTCATATTTGCAGGATGTATTGTTTGTGGCTACTTTGGCCTCCTTCTCCAAACAGGACCATGGAACCAACCGTGCCTGCTATCTCATAGATAACATGCGATTTTTTTACAAAAGAGCAGAAGCAACCTTTCCAAGTGACCCCAGTTACCGCCATGCCGTGGATTTGGAAACTGCCTCCTCCACCTTATAAGCCAGGGGTGTTCTCTACCTGGAATCAGCTCCTGCCTTGAAAGAAGACAAGCCTTTCAGCTGGGTTAGAACTGGTCCCGGAATCTTCATCACGTCACTGCAGGGTTTCCCAGACTGCACCCTGTGGGACACTGGTGTACCCTAAGACGTTGCTATGTGCTCCAAATGTGTTTGAGAAACATGGGCTGGACAGGTGTGTCGACTGCAGGGCCTGCAAACTTCTCCTGCGCTCATAGGAGCTGTACATCTCCAAAGAGAACAGGCTTCCCAGGCGTCTGCACGGGCATCCTTGTGTTCCCAGGCCCCACGGTGGGGAGGCCTGCCATTACAGAATGAACACTGTGGCCTCAATGCCTGCCCCAGACTCCCTTGGGGGGACTTGTCCTCCCAAGCCCTGGCCTTTTCAGGCGGGTTGCCCCATCTACTGCTTGAACCAACCTCTGAACTCCACGGCCTCCTTCCTACCTCTGTTGCTCCGGATCCTGCACCAGGCTCACAAGCACCTGAGCCCTGCCTTGATGTGCCCAGCCCTGAGCTTGGCTCCCAGAGCCCCATCTCAAGGTCTCAGCTGGAAGCTTAAGCAGGTGTGCTCCCTAGAGGCCAAGGCCAATCTGGGCTGGGTTGGAAGCCTGTGGGAAAGGGGTCGGGCTACGGCGAGGAAGACAGGTGCAAGGGCATGGCCATGGGGCCAGGAGCGAGGGATGCCTGGGCACAGTGTGCTGCCTGCCACCTGGGGCCTGGATCACAGAGAGAGGAGGCAAGACAGCGGGGCCAGGGAATGGGGAACCAACCCCCACTACCCGACACCGACCCACGCAGAGCCGCCTGTGCCTGGCTCCATTGTTCTGGCCTTTTGTACTTCCCTTTGGAGAATCACTTATTGTCTCTTTTGCCAATTTTCCCGCTGAGCTGTGTGTCCTTCTTCATGATCTGTGGGAGCTCTTTTACACACTCTGATCCTCAATCTCTGGCCCTTTCATGTGCTGCAAAGGGTTGCACATAGTGTCTTTTGGGGCTGTTGCCTGTCTTCTGACTACATTTGCGGTGTCTTTTGATATGCTGAGGTTTTCCATTTTTATGTAGGCAAATCTATCAGCTGACACCGGGAGAAGGGGGCGGCAGGACCCCAGGGTGCAAAGTGTGTTGTGTTCCAAAGGTAAAGCAGTCAGGACTGGAGGGCGGCTGGAGGGGGTTGAGGAAAGGCAGGGAATCAGGGTGACACAGGCTTTTGTTACCAGCAGTTGCTCGGCTGAGGCTACCATGAACCCAAACTGGAGGGTTAAGGTAAGAACAAGATTGGCTTGGGGGAGGGTCCCATCACACTTTAGATCAACTCCTGTTGGAACTTAATTGGATTTGACTCATAGATCCTTGCACTTATAGATTAACTGCAGAACTGCCCTCTGCAGTGCTAATGGTCCCGTCCCAAGAACATGGCATACGTTTCCACAGATTCAGCGCTTCAGGAAATTTCTATAGCTTTCTCCTTTTAGGCCTTACATACTTTGTTTATTCACAGAAACTGTGGGAAGTAGAATCTGTTTTTTCCACTCATACGTTAATTGATTGATGATGACCTACTGATTTTTATCTGTTGACGCTGACAAGCAGGCAATCCATGAACTCGCCAAGTCTAGTGAGCCACCAGGCAGCTTGTCACCCAGCTTGTCACCCAGGTCCAGGAGGTATCGACATTCTTCCACCTTGATTCATCAACTCCCCCACCCCCCGTGTGTGTGCACATGTGTCCGTCTGTCTGTCTCCTGGGGTACACACACATGTGCTTCAGGCTGTTCTGAGTGTACAATCTTATCATCCACACCCAAAGGACTTAAAAATGTTCAGGAAGGGAGAAGACAGAAGTCACAAGATGGAGGACTCCCCCAGCAAGACCCAGGAGAACCAGGGTTTCGAAGTCCATCCTCTGAAGCCCACCCACACGCTTTTTTTTGAGTTGATCTCACGCTGTCACCTGGGATGGAATGCAGTGGAACGATCACAGCTCAGAGCAGCCTCACCTTCCTGGGTTCAGGCAACCCCTCTGCTTCAGCCTCCCGAGTAGCTGGGACTATAGGCACATGCCACCATGCCCGACTAATTTTTTTTGTAGAGATGAGGTCTTGCTATATTGCCCAGGCTGGTCTCGAATTCCTGGGCTCAAGCATTCCTCCCACCTTGGCCTCCCAAAGTGCTAGGATTACAGGTGTGAGCCACCGTGCCTAGTCACATACACTTTTTTTAAAGAATAGAATCGCCCCTCAAGCCTTTGTCCTAGGTCTATTTTCTCTTTTAAGGCAAAATTCTAATAAGCTCGCAGTAACCTACTTTTCCCAACAGCAAGCTGAACTAGAAACCTAAAAGGGGAAGATGTCAGTCAGACACATACTCAGAACGGAGCCATTGGTGTGCAATGGTATTTTATTCTATTTTCTCATTCTGTGTATATAGTGTGATGTAATTTGCTCTTATGTTTTAGGGGTAAGCTCCAGACACCACTTCTGCTGTTGGATTAATCACTACCACACAGACAAGAAAAGGTTTTTCCCAGTGTTTCCAGTACAGGCAGCCTGGGGCCCACACAGTGTTTTTATATCAATGACAAGGAAGCAACCCCCACCCCATTCAGACACAAAGTGTGCAGCTTGGAAGGGCTGCGGTGGGCAGGATAGTGGAAGGAGGGTCCTAGGAACCTTCCCGGGGAACTTTCATGGAGGCCTAGACTTTGCCTGTGTTCCCATCGGGACTCCCTGGGGGTCTTCAGAATCATCAATATTTTTAACATCCTAGTGGAAATCATACCTCTTCCCGTGTCAATCAAAGTCAAGTTCTATTGCTTCTGGTGAAAATCAATGCATACCACCAGACAAAATCACTCAGTTCCCATCCCAAAACACTGTGTGCATGGTCTGTCTGGAGGGCAAGGCAGGCGGCCCTTTGAAATGAAAATACAATCTTCTGTTTGTCCACTCTGGGGACATAAGATTCTGATGTGGAATTCTGTCCCTGCAGCTGCAATGCTGGCCTGCCCATACTTCCTGTTCAGATGAGGTTCAGAGTTTGGCCCCGTCCCCCAGGAGTTCCAAAGAGAGGCTGGTCCCCTGGGCGGCCTAGCCCTGGTTTTCCAGCATTCCTTTCTTCATCCACACCATCTAAATACAAACAACCTTCACTGTTGAAACAGACTGTGACAGGGTCACTGTTCTGCCAGCCGGAGGGTGTACACTGTCACTGCGTGTGACAGCATCCTAATCGCTCATCTCTGCCCGCAGGGGCCAACCCCGTCCCACCTGACCTCAGCTCTGCTGAGTCCCACAGAGGACTGTCTCCTCCCCTTGAAGAGAAATTTTCCAACATACAATATTTATCAGCCATTGATAAGATGCTTGAAGGAGTGAAGTTTATGCAACATGTAGTCAGCTAACACAGACGGATGAAAAAGACCACATATTTCCAGACACACAAACTTCCCCATCTCGAGTCCTGGTTATTAAATGTATATATATATATATATAGCTATGCCGTAAGAAAAGGCATGATTTTAAGAATGTCACTGCTCTTAAGAATAAGCTAAAGCAGCCATGGACCTAACACAGTCCATGATAGCTTCATGAATACCTCACTTTATGTGCCCAATCTAAGCTTAAGTTGCTATTGCTTTTTATAAGTTTTTGCCAGTTGTAGGAAAGAGGCAGAATCAAGGAGAGACCATCCCATGTATTTAATTAATGCATAAGCATTCCATAAAAAATGCAGAGCATCTGATTTCCAGGTTTAGTTCAGATCTCCTCAAGGTCATCTTAGATTTTGCCTTGCCAGGTCACTTCTAAGATTCCGATTTCTGGGTAGTTTATCATCTTAGGTGTGTGAAGTAATGATGGTGCTTATGCTAAGATTTAACCCATTTTTAAAAAGACATATGAAGGTCTGGCGCGGTGGTGGCTCATGCCTATAATCCCAGGACATTGGGAGGCTGAAGTGAGAGGATAACCTGAGTCCATGGGTTCGAGACCAGCCTGGGCAACTTGTCGAGACCTCATCTCCACAAGAAATCAAAAAATTAGCCAGGCGTGGTGGCGTGTGTCTGTGGTTCCAGCTACTTGGAAGGCTGAGGTGGAAGGATGCCTGAGTCCAGCAGATCGAGGCTGTGGTGGCCGTGAGTATGCCACTACACTCCAGCCTGGGTGACAAAGTGAGACTCCAACTCAAAAAAATTAATTAATTAATTAAAATAAATAAAGACATATGAAGCTGAGAGCAATGGCTCATGCCTATAATACTAGCACTTAGGAAGGCTGGAGGCCAAGAGTTCGAGATAGCAAGACCCCATCTCTACATAAAATTTAAAAAAATGAAAACTAGCCAGGTGTGGTGGTGCATGCCTCTAGTCCCAGGGACTACTCAGGAGGCTGAGGCTGGAGGATCGCTTGAGTTCAGAAGTTGGAGGTTACAGTGAGCTATGATTGTGACACTGTATTCCTAGGTGACAGGGTGAGAGCCTGTCTCAAAACAAACAAACAAAAGATACATGGAATCGCAGTGTAGGAAAGGCAATAGAGGTTGGAAATCATTTGCTTTCAGATTGAGACGCTGAGGCCTGGAAGGATTCATTGAATTCCCTCAAGGGAAAGGACAGCATAAGGAATCAGGGCTAGAACCCAGGTCTCCTCTCTCCCAAGCTGGTGCCAGCATGGTTTGTGGACTGGCCTCACCTAGGAACAGCAGGCTCTCAGGCCCCCACCCCAGAGCCCCGGAGGCAGGGCCCATATTGTACCAAGATCCCCAGGCGATGTGGAGGGATGGTAAAGTTCTGAAAGCACTGCTGTCCTAGGCTCGCTGACAACATGGTCACCACGTTCTCTAGCAATTCTCTCTATTTCTGTCTCTGTCTCTGTCTCTGTCTCTGTCTCTGTCTCTCTCTCTCTCTCTCTCTGGGTCTTTCTGCCTGTCTGTTTCTCTCTCTCTTCCTCTCTCTGTCTCTCGCTCTCTGTCTGTCTGTCTCTGTCTCTCTGTCTCTCTCCTCAGGCAGTCTCCATTTCTCATAGGCCCAATAGCTGCCCCTCCTGGCCCGGCACAGGCGCTTTCTCTGGGGGCAAAAGTGTTGCCTCCACAGCTGAAAAGGGACCGAGGACAGGACAGGCAGGAGCTTGGGGCTGGGGCTTCCTGGTCCTGCCGCCCAAGGTCATCTAGCTAGTGTCAGTTTTACTCACAGGGAGCAGCCACCCTAGTGCCCTAGAGCCGAGAGGAGGGAGGGCACACCAGGCAGAGGGTTTGGAGACGATATTGCTGGAACATTCTAGGGTCAGACCCAAGGAAGGGAAGGCAGCTGCTTGCCTCTTCCAGGTAAAAATCACTCCCAACAACCAACAACAAGTCAATAACGCACGATCACCCCGGACTCTGCATTCACACAAAGGCAGAGGCTGACGGGGTAGGAAACTGCAGGGCATGTCACAACCTCCTTAAGTCTGGCCATTTCCCTACACCTTGATCGGAGCTGGAAGCAGCCCACCTGGCATTGGGTCTGAGCAGCAGCTGGGGACAACCTTTCCTCTCCCCATGCATGCCCCAAGTCCCACATGAACACTGAAATGGGAACGGTGTTTGCAGCCAGTGTTCTGTTTGGGAGACCACAGTCTAATTCAGAGGATGCTGGGGACATCCATCTTCATTCATAGCCCTTGCGATGCCAAGGAGCAGTGGTGTGCAGGATGGGGCCCTGTTCCCAGGAGCATGTGGGTTCCCTGAAAACAGACACCATCCGAGACAGAGATCCTGCTTGCTGGCATGTGGTACGGGGCTCAGGAGAGCAGGGGGCCCTGCCAGCCCAGCCCCAGGGAGCGGGAGGCAGGGCAGGGTGGGCAGAGTCGCAGGAACCGGCATCCCCTGAAACCATGCCTCAGAGTTTAGCTCGGACCCTCGCATTCATGCCAGGGGATGGCTCCTGCAGTCCATGCCCTGGGCCCTGGGCACGGGCTGCCCGCCGGCCTCCCTGGCTGATACCTCCCAGGGCATCCGCGCTCTGAGCCACTTTCCAAACCAGGAAGCTTACAGGCAAGGGGCAGCCTGCCGGCCCTGCATGCATACCGCACAGATGGCGCAGCCCACAGGACCCAGCCCGGCATCAGCCTCCTGCCTGGGCCCCCAGGGCAAACACAGTTCCATCCAGCCACTCCGCGGGGCCTCCAGCCTCCAGAACAAGCCAACAGGGAGAGGAAGACATGCTCCCATAGGGGCCAGAACCCTCACTGGGCACTTCTCCAGCTCAAAACCAAAGCAATCTTGGGGCTGACCCCATCCAACCTCTCAGGCTTGACAGGCCTCACGTTTATAACGTCCTTGGAGACCCAGAGTCTCGTGGAGTCCTCCATGCTGGGCAGTCAAGCACTGTCCTCAGCACTTCAAGACCACATCAGGTTCTGTGCTGGATGCTGGGGACGCCGTGTGGCTGGAGGCTCAGCTCTGCCTCCAGGGTGCGGGCTAGAAGCCCACCTGTCCCCTAGCGACCAAGCTTCCCCTCGGTAATGCTGCACCCTCTGCTCTGGAAGGTTTCCCCAAGTTGAAACTTCCTCCATCCAGAAGCGTGCTTGATGGAAACCAAGATAATCCTGAGACAATGCAACCAAGTGGGTCTTTTTCCACATATTCAATTTTCCTTCCCTAAGAATGAGATTTTACTATATACATTATTCTCTGGAGCCTCTGGCCTTGTTCAAACCACCAGTCAGCCACTAACTAGAGGTGGAGCCTTGGGCAAGTTCTTGAGCCTCAGTTTCCCCAAGTATAAGTTGGAGAGTTTTAGTACCTACCTTGCTGAGGATTAAATAAATTAATATATGTAAACCACCTAGGCCAGCACCTGGTATGTGATAAGTACTCCATAAATGTTAGTTATTAGTATCAAGTTAAACCAAAGTTTAATTCAACTGTTAAAAATCCAAAACAGGCCACAGTGGTTCATGCCTGTAATCCCAACACTTTGGGAGGCGGAGGTGAGAGAACTGCCTGAGTCCAGGGGTTTGAGACCAGCCTGGGCAACTTGGCAAGACCTTGTCTCTATGATAAGTCAAAATATTAGCCGGGCATAGTGGTGTGCGCGTGTGGTTGCAGCTACTTAAAAGACTGAGGAGGAAGGATCACCTGAGCCCAGCAGGTCAAGGCTGCGGTGAACATGAGCGTGCCACTACACTCCAGCCTGGGCGACAGAGTGAGACTCCTACTCAAAAAAAAAAAAAAAAAATTCAAAACAGCTTGCAGCAAACACTATTGAAGATGAATGGGTTTGTGATCTGGGAATATTTCCTGAGATAAATTTCTACAGGCAGAATCCTGGATCAAGGACAATGTACACTTATAAAGATTTTCACTCACTTGTCTGAAGTTTCATCAAGAAAGAAAGAATGACTTGAGCAGTGCCCAAGGTATCCTCCCCAAGTCCTTGGAAAGAGGATGTACCGTTATCTGGGCTGCTTCATATTGACCTTGGGGGTGGACCCAGCCTGCCGGCTGACAGCCTCCCATCCACAGCCATGGAGGATGGCAGCACAGCTCTGGGGACTTGCGTTTGTTTTGTTTTTTTTTGTTAGTTTGTGTTGTTTTTGAGTCAGGGCCTCACTCTGTTGTCTAGGCTGGTGACACAATCATGGTTCACTGCAGCCTCGACCTCCTGAGCCCAGGCAATCCTCCCGCTTCAGCCTTCCGAGTAGCTGGGACTACAGGCGCTCACTCCATGCTCGGCTCATTTTTTTATTTTTTGTAAAGATGAGGTCTTGCTATGTTGCTCATGCCGGTCTCGAATTCCTAGACTCAAGCAATCCTGCTTTGGCCTCTCAAGGCGCTGGGATTACAAGCGTGAGTTCCTGCGCCCAGCAGCAGTTTGTTTTGAAGTGTCAGCTTCGTCAGATCAGGAACAGACACCCTCCCAGTCCGATGAGATTTTCACCTCCGGAGGGCAGCCCACTACACCACCCAGCCCTTCCCAGAAATGCTTGAGGACCCCAGTCTAATTCCCAAGTCTGAGCCCAGGGTAGTAGACCCAGGGCTTTAAGGACAATTCAAGTAGAAAAAGAAAACAGAATATATTCCCCACCCTTAGGCAGCAAGACTGAAGGAGTCCAGCAATGGAAACCATTGTGAAAACCTACAAAGGGGACCCTGAGCACCCAAGGAACGCTCCAGGTGCCCAGGACAGGCCCACCCAAATATTTGCAGGGTCTGGGGCCAGAGTACCAGTGTGGCTCTGCACCTCATATGCTGAACTATTTTTAAGTTTTAAATCAAGCTAAAAAACTACTAAATAAAACATACTCTGGCTGGGCATGGTGGCTCACACCTATCATTCCAGCACGTTGGGAGGCTGAGACAGGAGGATTCCTTGAGCCTAGGAATTTGAGACAAGCCTGGGCAACATAGCCAGACCTCGTCACTACAAAAAATAAAAAAATTAGCCAGGCGGCGTGGCACACACCTGTAGTCCCAGCTACTCAGGAGGCTGATGTGGAAGGATCAACTGAGCCTGGGGAGTCAAGGCTGAGGTGAGCCACGATCATGCCACTGCACTGCCATCTGGGAGACAGAGTGAGACCCCGACACACACACACACACACACACACACACACACACACACAGGCAAGTTCTATCCTCCTACTTCGAGAAGCACACCACCATGACTAATGGAATGCCAAGTTCATGACATGGCCAGTGGGAAGGGCTGCCCCTGCCTGGGCCTCCCCCACTTCCTGCAGGGGCCTCGTGCCCACACACGAGGCTGCCCAGCTACCATATGTCCAGTTCCACCCATACCCATGCCCTTGCCTCCAGCCGGTCCCGGGGTGGACACACTGCCGCACAGCCTATCAGGGGCTCTGGGTACGGGTGGAACTGCACAGGTTGGAAGCAGCCTGGACCCCACGTGCATAGGGAACTCCTGGGTCCTGAGTAGCAGGAGTGTCTCTGGCAAGGGGAGCACACAGGCCAGGGGACTTTCAGCCCTCTCTTGTCTGGGGTCAGGGGACAGTGTGCCAAAGGGCCAGACCTTCTTCTTCAGAGTCCACCACCCACCAGCGCCATCGGAATGAGGGCCATGGTGAGCCCACCAGCAGAGAGCACCCTGCTCTTCCAGGCTGTGGTTTACTCTTCTTCCATGTGGTCGCTTTGCTTTTAAACAAGTATCTTGGCTGGGCGCGGTGACTCACTCCTATAATCCCAGCACTTTGAGAGGCCAAGGCAGGCGGATTGCTTGAGCCTAGGAGTTCAAGACAGCCTGGGCAACATTGCCAGACCTCGTAATCACAAAAAAATAAAGTAGCCAAGCGTGGTGGTGCTTGCCTGTAGTCCCAGCTACTCAGGATGCTAAGGTGGAAGGATCGCCTGAGCCCAGGTCAAGGCTGCTGTGATGTGACTGTGCCACTGCATTCCAACCTGGGAGACAGAGATCCTGATTCAGGAAAAAAAAAAAAAAGGTATGGACCGGGCTCGGTGGCTGTAATTCCAGCACTTTGGGAGGCCAAGGCAAGTGGATTGACTGAGTCTGCAGGTTCGAGACCAATCCCAGCAACTTGGTGAGACCTCCTCTCTACAATAAATCAAAAATTAGCCAGGCGTGGTAGCGCGTGTCTGTAGCTCTGACTGCTTGGAAGGCTGAGGCAGAAAGATCGCTGGAGCCCAGCAGGTCGATGCTGGGATGGCCGTGAGTGTGCCACTGCACTACAGCCTGGGCGACCGAGTGAGACTCCAACTCAACATAAAAAGGCATGTTGATCAAAGTCTCAGAATCACTTCATACCACCATTTCAACTGGTCACACTGAAATCTGTCAGGCAGACTTTGAATTTAACATAGCATAGTAATAATAATTAATAATAATGTATATTTCAAAACTATTAAGAGAGGACCCTTCAAATGTTCTCATCACAAAAAAAGTATTTGAGGTGATAAATGTGTTAATTAGCTTATTTAATCATTCCACATCGTACACAGATATCATAACATTCCTTTGTACCCGATAAATATATGACTGTAACTTGTCCATTTGCAATAAAAGTTTAAAAATTTGAAATTACATATATAAATTCAAGTCAGAAAACAAAAAAGCCAATCCAAATAAATTAGAATCTTGCCTGGCATTAAAAAAACTAAATTTTAGGAGATTCATTTTTTCTCATAAAAAATACAGGAATGGGTCAAATAAAATCGACAATCTATTGATAACTATTAATGTTGAGTGCCAGGTACTTGGAGGTTCATTTTTCTCTCTACTTTTGTGTATTTGAACATTTTTGTAATTAAAGGTTAAATACAGGCTGGGCTCAAGGCTGTAATCCCAGCAATTTGGGAGGCCAAGGCGAGGGGATTGCTTGAGACCAGCCCAGGGAACTTGGTGAGACCTCGTCCCTACAATAAATTTTTTTAAAAATTAGCTGGGCGTGGTGGTGCATGTCTGTAGTTCTGGCTATTTGGAAGGCTAAGGTGGAAGGACCACCTGAGCCTGGCAGGCTGATGCTGCGGTGGCCATGAGTGTGCCACTGCACTCCAGCCTGGGTGACAGAGGGAGACACTAACAAAGCAAAAAACAAAACGAGAGCCCAGCAAGACTTGAAATCATGATCTTATATGGGTGAATTACAAAAAGGATGGCTACCCTGATTTGCATTTTTGAAAATATTATGCTGAGAAAACCTACAACTAGGAAAGACACCGGCCACCAGTCATGAAGGCAAGTAGGCCATGATGGCCCTGGGTTGAGGTGGCCGTGGGTCACGGCGGCCCGGGGTCGCAGTGGCCGTGGGTCACTGCTCAAGTTTCCCAAGTCAGGAGCTTGAAGCCTGGCCCTACCTGTGTTTCCAACATTATCCAGGAGCATTTATAACACGGCTACTTATTTGATTTTCCCTCATACGCTCATTAAGCAGGTCAAACTTCCAGTCGGGGACCAAATAAATCCGGGCCACAGAGCCTGACCAAGCCCTGCTCAGCCCTGGGGCCGCCTCACCAATGCAAACAAAGTGTGACATGTGGCCTCTGCGCAAACACATGTACAGATGGGACAGCCCAGGCCTGGTGTTTACACAGAACCTTCCCCAAAGCTGGGGAGAAAGAGCGGTTTCCCTCCTGCAAACCAACATGTAAACTCAGGACATCCCCAGGTTGCCTCTCCTGGAGGCTGTCTGCAGAATGTTGAATTTAGGAGTGTTGGTGGGCACTCTGAAACAGGTGAAATGCATTAACCATACGCACATTTACCTTTATCTGGTGCACCCTCAGTCTACAACTGACAAAGATAGAAAGACCCCAAGGACTCTTGTTCCAATGTGCAAATAAGAGAATACCTGTATGCTGACTATGTCATGCTGCGAGCGGCTGTTCACCTGCACTGAACACATCTCCTGGTCTTGAATCCAGTTACCAAGAAGACTTCACAAAAACCTTTTAAATTAGTGCCAACACATTTGGCTTTTCTGCCTCTGCAGTTTCTGATCCCACTGATTCCATATAAAAGACAGATTCTCAGCCGGGCACGGTGGCTCACACCTGTAATCCCAGCACTTTAGGAGGTTGAGGTGAGATGATTGCCTGAGTCCAGGGGTTCGAGACCAGCCTGGGCAACATGGCGAGATCTCGTCTCTACAATAAATCAAAAAATTAGCCAGGCGTGGTAGCGCATGTCTGTAGTTCCAGCTACTTGGAAGGCTGAGGCAGAAGGATCACCTGAGCCCAGCAGGTCGAGGCTGCGGTGGTTGTGAGCATAATGCCACTGCACGCCAGCCTTGGTAACACAGTGAGACTCTGACAAAAAAAAAAAAAAAAAAAGATTCTCCACCTACTTTTTTAGAAGTAGGAAATCTGGAACTATTTCTTCAACAATCCTCCTTGGCTGGGCACTATGGCTCACGCCTGTCATCCCAGCACTTTGGGAGACCAAGAGGGAGGATTGCTTGAGCCCAGGAGTTCAAGACCAGACTGGGCAACAAAGCGAGGCCCACCTCTCCAAAAATTTTTAAAATTAGCTGGCTGTGGTGGCATGTGCCTGTAGTCCCAGATACTTAGGAGGCTGAGGCAGGAGGATTGCTTGAGCCCAGGAGGTCGAGGCTGCAGTGAGCTATTATTGTACCACTGCACTCCAACCTGAGTGATAGAGCAGGACCCTGACTCTAAAAAAAACAAAAGAACAATCCTTCTGCTAGCTGGCTGGAAGCCTGGTATGCAGAGTTCACGTGGAACAGGACAGGACAGGTGAGGGCAAGTTAGAACAGGTTAGGGCGGGAGGAGTCCAAATCAACCAATCAAGAACCATCCGTTTTTCCTATAAATCACAACCCAGTTCAAGACCCCGACTGTCCCTGTGCACTGCCTGAACAGACAAGAATCTCCGAGCCCCACGGCCAGAGACATTTCTCAAGTTAGGATCCTTCAGGGGTACATTGTGCTCGGAAGAGGCTGCACCAGGTTCAGAGGGCATGTGCTTAGGGTTACCAGGCCGACTTTCCACATCTCCTGTCGCTCCTCGCAAAGCAGCAGTGTGGATCAGCCGCAGAGAGGGACAGTGCCGAATCACTCAGGGGCCGAGAAGAACCATTACCCACAACCCAACAGCCCACAGCTTCAGTCTCAGCCTCCCATCAGTCACCGGGGAGACCCACCACGGAAAACCACAGCTGAAGTGACAAGGAAGCTGCCCCAACCCTCAACTTCAAGGAAAAGAGAAAGGTCAAGGTTAGTGCACACGTCCCGTGCAAAAAGAGAGGAGTGTAACCTTGTAAAAAAGGAACGCACCTAGCCGGGCTCGGTGGCTCAGCCTGTAATCCCGCGCCTTGGGAGGCTGAGGTGAGTGGATTGCCTGAGCCCGCGGGTTCGAGACCCGTCTGGGCAACTTGGCGAGAACTCATCTCTAAAATAATCAAAAATCAGCCGGGCGTGGTAGCGCG
>CAUYQG010295239.1:0-53346 GCA_963574415.1 Tarsius wallacei | reverse complement strand
CCTGGGCAAGCAAGACCTCATCTCTACAATAAATCAAAAAATTAGCCGGGCGTGGTAGCGCACGCCTGTAGTTCCAGCTACTTGGAAGGCTGAGGCGGAAGGATCGCCGGAGCCCAGCAGGTCGAGGCTGCGGTGGCCAGGAACAGCCACTGCACTCCTGTCTGGGCGACAGAGTGAGACTCCAACTCAAAAAAAAAAAAAATGATACAGCACATTTTCACAGCTGTGAATATTTCTAGGACCGAAGCATTATGTCTTGATGTCTTTCCTATGAACTTCATATATGTGAAGGTTCATATATATATAAATATATATATAAATGTTCCACTTAAATCCCATCTCCACTAAGTTCTGTCTGGTCACAGTTAAAAATTACCTTTCATGAATTGCTATAATAATCACCATTTATAGAGCGCAAAGTGTTGCACAAAGTTCTATTTCCCAGTATCATATTTCATCCTCAGAGCCACCTGATGATATTAAACCTATATTATTTCCATTTTCTAAATGAAAAAAAAATGAGAAACAGTGAAGGTAAGAAACTTACTGCGACTGCACAGCTACTTAGTGGCAAAGAAGAGACCCAAATCCAAATTTACCTGGTACTAAAAGCCAAAACACTTAAATTATTTCCCTAATTTCTTGCACCACTTAATCTGGTGTGTATATACTTTATCACACAAATGATTTGTTGGGAGGTCACAACCAAATTGCACACCCCCCCAGATGAGAAACCCTGCTTTGTGCAGTACAAAATTTACCAAAACTCTAGGCCCAACACTTTGCCTAGGTTTATACCTAATCGTTTGAAGTATAAAAAAATATTTTTAAATAGTTTGTCTATTAACCATAAAACCCACCCTAAATTTGTTGAAATAGATACATTTGAATTGCAAAGCTCCATGTAAGCTATTAGATCTAGGTACCTGGATGCAGTGCAAACCATAAACATGGTCCCATTGAACAGTGGCTGCTTTGGAAGAACTATACACTCCATTGAAAATCAGACATTCTATGATTCTATGAAAACTGCTTCACTATACCTGTTTATAAGCAGGGTCCACTAAATGAAAAGCAGATGAATCGAGTGCATTTGCAAACCCTTAAGTTTTCTTTAGTTTGCCATCACAGCCAATCTCCAAATATGTGGATATGCCATGTCTTCTTGCAAGAGTTTCTCTGTGAGGTTCCACCTAATTTCCTGAGATAGTTTTATGGGCTGACACTATTAGCTCCTTTTTTCACTGTATGATGTTATTCTCAGCCTTATTTCATCATCAGAAATCAAAATAGTACTAAATGCTGGGAACTAAGAAGAGAGCAAAAGGCATAGCTAGAGTCTTACACATTGTGGAAATAATGTATATCAGGAGGAAAATTAGATAAAAATAAGGCTATTAATAATGAAATATAAAAACAAATATTATAGCTATAAAATATTTCAATTAGTTGAGTTTTTAATCATCTCTGATTGCACAAATATTGTTCTCCATTAGCCAGATAATTTAGATTTAATGTTATAATGTTATAAAATAAAATGTTATAAAATATAAAGAAATATGGAAAACCATGAGCAATAATTGTTGGTTCTTGATATTATTCCTTTCTTCAAATAATTCATAGAATACACTGCACAGGTGTCCTTACGCATTTCAACATTATTTTTAGGATTGTTTCCTTCTCCATTTAAAAAAATATATAGACATATATTTATACCATAGAGGATTTCATGATGTGAAAGACTTTTTAAAGACTTGCTTAAAAGGAAAAACATGTAGGCATGAAATCCTCTATAGTACAAAGCGAATTCTGTAAGGCTTTTAACACCCTCCTTTGAGTAAATGCCAGCCGGTCCTCAATAATTTAGGCCAAAACTCCCCACCCATTAGTGTGACTCATTAAAAAAAGAGAAAACGCTAGTTCCATCATGAAATACCTGCTGCTCCCAGAGAGCTATCACATTACAGTCACTTCTCCCTCCCATTGGTCTAAAGGATTTTAGAGAATCTGAGAGCACAGCAAACATCAAAGTGAGTGAGAACCTGCAGAGTGACAATAGCCACCTCCCCAAAATAGGAAACACAAAATTGAGACCGCTGTGACACTGATCATCAGACAACATTCTACGTGATCTTTTCAGCTGAAAGAGAGGAAGTGCCTATCTTTTAAAATTTAATGTAATCTTTTTGAAAGATCACAATCTCAGTTGTTTAGTATTTCATGCTTTGTAATAAGGACAAGGGCACACGTTTTCTCATTATTTCTTCACAGCCTTACAACAGTCCCCAATCCTGGCACAGTCGGTCCTCCAATAATGTCATTTTGTTACAATATTGATGAAAAAAGCAAATGATCCCCGGCCAGAGTCACCGTCTGTGTGAAGTCTGCGCATTCTCCCCACGTCTGCGTGGGTTTCCTCAGGGTACACCAGTTTCCTCACACATCCCAAAGCTGTGCCCATTCGGTGAACTGGCGTGTCTGCGTGACCCGAGTGTGAGTGAGTGTGGGTGAGAATGGCCCCGCGATGGGAGGACTCCTGTCCAGGGCTGGTTCCTGCCTTACACCCTGAGCTGCTGGGACAGGCTCTGGCCACCTGCAGCCCTGAACTGGAATAAGCAGTAAATACTCGTTTTACTTGTTTTTTTCATTAATCTTTCTTAAATGTACGTGTGTATGGTTCACATTTATTTCAATATCTAATTTTAGAAGTGTTTGGTTTTTATTGAGAAGGTCAGACATGTTTTTGTGACCAGAATTTAACTCTTGTTTATGTCAATTAACCTATGGTAAATTGGTTTCAACATTTGTCATTTCACTTAAAGCTGCAGTTTCAAGAACCTATCAACTACAGTAAGGACTTACTGTACAATTACAGAGCTACACATGGGAGATTCAACTTCTATTCACAAAAAAAAGTTTGCATGCAACTAGTAATACAAAAGTGGGATAAGAAACCAAGGAGTGATGCTATTTACTCCTGCTAAAGATTAAGAGACGATAGCATATGTTTATGTATTTAATCATCAAGTCCATTTTTAAAAGGAGTTATTTTGGAGCACTTTTTTCAGTTGTTTAAATATCACTTTGGGACAACTATTTTAGAATTGTTTTCAGAGCTATTTGAATATGTATCATTTAATAATGGATTTGATGTTTATAATTTGCCAAAGCTAAAATTAATGAGATACAGAGTAATATAGCTAAATAATACCATTTTGTGTGTGTGTGTGTGTGTGTGTGAAAAATTCACTGTGATATTAGTGAACTCAAAAGCAATTTCTAAAATCAAATTTTAAAACTTGCTAGTAAATGGCATGGTGTGTCATTACTTAGTGGCTCATAAATCCAACTTCACTTGGCTGTTAGGTCACAAAGAACATGGATTCTAAAAATGTAAGTAGATTTGGCTTAAATCTATCCCTATTTCTGAAAAAATATTAACCTTACTGAGCCCTGTTTAGTAGGCATTCTATATAAAGAATGACACCAGTTTCTAAAGCCACCTTTATACAGCAATGAATTTTTATAACATTTTATAGTTGCATAGTAATTGAATTTCCTCCATAATAATACATAAAATATGATCATTTAAAATAGTATCTTTTATTAATAAGTTAATAAAATTCGCACATGTCTGATTCAGTAGCTTAAGCACTGAAAGTTTCAGTTATCTTTTGGGAGTAAGAGGAAATCTGGAGATACCAATTTTTTCTTTCTTTTTTTGATCTGTTATTCTGGTTATAGAGGAAGCTGTAATTAGTATCACATCTCTGGTTTTTGTCAAAGCTAAATAGTCACTGGCCTATTATTGGCCCATGTGCAATATAATTGGCTGGGAGGAACACTGCAAATATAATGTATACAAAGGGCAACAATTTCAGAGAAAGACAGCCTGAATACAGCGATTTTGTTCAAAATCTCCAAGCTGATCACACCTCTTGTATCAGTCTGGGTTTTATTTATGCTTGTCAATAGACTGTTTAATAGTGACTGCTTAGAGTTGAAAAATAGAATTTTTTTTGTTCCATCTCCGTGATTGTATCCCATCCAACATTTAACCCACCATTCTATGAAGTCTTTTCAGATCTCATCAAGTGAACCTGAATTTACTTTGCATCTCTGTTACATGTGGCCTTTCATTATTTTACATTTGTCTTTATCTCTGAATTTTAAACTTCTGGAAGGCAAGTACTTTTCTTTTCTTGCTTTTCAAAGCATCTAGGATCATGCCTTAAAGATAATGTAAGCTCAAAGAATGTTTATATAATATTTTTAAAAATCCATGTACCAAAGTGACATCTTTACTTAGTAGTTTTTAGAATTTATTATTATATAAGACAGCTATGTCCTAGGCATTTTCTTCCAACTGCATTTCCTTGGTAATCATTTCAGCAATTGTATCACATTGATACTATTAATCTTACTTCACACATGAGGATACTAGGAGGCTGAGTGAGTTGTTTAAAGCCACACTGGTAGTGTGTTATGAACTCAACATTCAAATCCAAATTTATCTTCATGGTTAGTACCCTTTCCATCATAGTTGTAAATTTATTTTTTTTTTAATTTTATTACTTTATTTTGAGTCAAAGTCTCACTCTGTCTCCCAGGCTGGAGTGCAGTGGTATGCTCACAGCAACCGTAGCCTCGACCTCTTGGGCTCAGGTAATCTTTCCGCCTCAGCCTTCCAAGTAGCTGGAACTACAGGTGCACACCACCATGGCAGGCTAATTTTTTTTACTTATTGTAGAGACAAGGTCTCACCAAGTTGCCCAGGCTGGTCTTGAACCCCTAGGCTCAGGCAATCCTCTTGCCTCCACCTCCCAAAGTGTTGAGATTACAGTCATGAGTCACCACACTTGACCTATAGTTGTAAATTTATGGTAAATAAAAATATCATGTGCCATTGAGACAGGAGATAGCTAGAGAAAGGCTAGGCAGACAGGCAGGTCCTCTGGTAACAATGTAGCAAACCCCCTGTTAACAATGTAGCGAACTCCCAGCAGGCCTCTCAGGCTCAGTATTAGTAAACAAGTTCTCTGCCACCTCTCAAGCTAGAGTTTAAGTACTCACTGCTGGAATCGAAAAGCAACCAATCAGCTCACCAATAGGCCTCTACCTCCTGCCAATTGGTCCTTAATACTGACCAATCAAAACAGCAGCAGCTCACAGCTAGTGCTAGTCAATCAACTTGTGCTTAGGGCTATATAAGCACCAAGTTTTGGCCCCCAGAGGGCAACCTCTTTGTGTCTCCTCCCACTGTGGGAGCTTCCCTGTCCTCTCAATAAATCCTGCGTACTCACTTTCCTGCTGTCCATGTCCCTCTTTCTTCCTGGGCATGATGAGACAAAAACCTCAACCCTGAAGAGTTGCAGATCATTGAAGCCAAAATGCCATGCACCCCAGAGGCTGGCTTGCCAGCGACAGAGCCAACTGAACCAGGAGAGCTGCAGAAGAAGGCGAGACTCCAAAGCTGAGACACCCAGGAGTCTAGGCTTGCCAGCACACTGAACAGCAACACTCAGGGCTTGGCATGCCAGCCCCCCACCACCCACCCCACCCCCATCGAATCGCATCACTCAGGACTTGGCTTGCCAGCCCATCAGAGCTGACACTTCCGGGGCAAGGTTCACCAGCCCCTCCATGACCCTCTCTGGGGCTTGGCTGGCCCACCCATTGAGCTGACTCTCTCAAAGCCCAGGCTGACCTGAAAAATCCGCATCACTATTGAGGCTCTTTTTTTTTCATTTTTGTGAGGAAAAAAAGTCCTTTTGCAAAGGACCCTACAGTGTGGTGTGTGTGTGTCTGAGTGTGTGTGTGTGTGTGTGTGTGTGTGTGTGTGTGTGTGTGTGTTAGAGGGACAGACTGAGAGAAAGACAGCCAAAAAGGGATTCCCACTCTCTGGGTTGCCACAATGCATTGAAAAACAGAATGTCTAATATTTCAAGTTATGTGATGGTAAAAATGCTATGAGGGGAGTAAAGGTATCAGAGTTTTGCCTGTGATATGGTTATTCAGCATCCAGAAGGGATAATATGCTTGTGTTGGCTGGATGTTCCCTAAACTAAATAATCAAAAGACAAGAAAGCACAGAGCTTCAAGTGAATCAGAGAATGATAACTGTTACTTCCTGTGTTCTTCTGGCCTTAGAAAAATATCTTTAGGAAGACAGATTCACTGAGCTTCAATTTTTGTGAAATTAATTGGAATCTTAAAAGACAGTCTGAGACACAAAGATGAAATAATAAACAATGGGGCACCAAAAGGAAGGAGTTGGGGGGGGCAATGAACATACCTGTGCCTCAAATAAAATAGTATGTAACTGTATTTTGCAAATACAGAGGTGAAGGAAGCACTATATTTCTTACTATGTATATAGCTATCATGCAATTTAAACAGCTACTTCATATTACTTATCTAGTTTCATGTTATCCGCAAGGGTGTATCAGGCAGGGTAAATGTTCATATTTGTATCATATATAAAAATGATGACTCAGTATCTATACAAGGCCACAGGCTTAATAATTGGCAGCCTGAAATAAGTGTTCTGACTTTAAACAAGTGTTTCGCCAGTGAATTTTGCCTGTCAATTTTCTTTATTTTTATTGTTTATTATTATCCTCAGATTTCAAAAATCGAGGCTCCATTTGTATTCATTTAAGTCTGATTAAATGGTGAAAGGGTCTAATGAACATTGATCTATAGGACAGAAAACATGTAAAAACTTAAAATGCTTAAAGGGATAAATGGGAAACAAATTTAACAGAGGAGCTAAGTGTTTGCTCATGCTCAAAAAACACAAGCAGTCCTGAATTTCACACTTAAGATAGAGTTGTACTGACATTTAACGTGTAAAGAATTGCATTTTATGGATATATAAGTATGATTTCTACAAAATGATGTTGCAGCTCTTAGATGATTGGCGATTCTAAAATTTCAGCAACTTTCACCTAATTTGATACCTTTAGAGAGGTTAGTAATCAGCACTCTCAAAACACAGTAATCTATTTCACAAAGAGAAACAGACTTTTGGTGATTAAAAATTCTTTAGCTTTCAATAACAGAGATTAATGATATTGTTATCTAGTGAACTTCATGTTATTGAGATGTTAGTGAGAAAAAAAAATGGTCCTTTTGCCTACCTTTCTCTTTTCTTTTTGGACACTGATAAACTACTACAAAAAAATCACAGGCCAGGCTCGGTGGCTCAGCCTGTCATCCCAGCACTTTGGGAGGCCGAGGCATGTGGATTGCCTGAGCCCGCGGGTTCGAGACTCACCCGGGCAACTTGGCGAGACCTCGTCTCTACCATAAATCAAAAATTAGCTGTGCGTGGTAGCGGGCGCCTGCAGTTCCGGCTCCTCAGAAGGCTGAGGCAGAAGGATTGCCGGAGTCCAGCAGGTCGAGGCTGCAGTGGCCAGGAGCATGCCAATGCACTCTAGTCTGGGCGACAGAGTGAAACTCCAACTAAAAAAAAAAAAAAATCACAAAGAATTATTCCAAATAGATTTTTATCTGACTGGCTTCATGATTTTTTTTTTAATTTCCTTGAGTTAATACTTACTGAAGTAAGAGGATGATTTTAAAGTGAAGCCAGCTTGCAGCTAAATAAAACCTTGGACAGGTAATCCATAAATAAGTTGTTTAGCCATATAATAAAGAAATTATACATTTATAATGTTGAAGACATTTTATACAAATAAAAGTTTTAGAATTAATCTTGATAGGCATGTGCTTCATATATATTACAAAGTTAAAGGTAAGAACCAGTTTGCTTAGGGTAATTTTTACCTTGAAATGTATTAAATAAATGTCCTGCACAGCATTTCTATTCTATTCACTGAATAAAGATATGCAAGTCCCAAAAAAATGAATTATGTTACAGATAAAAATGTAGCATAGTTCATTAATGTGCATGGAAGACATTTTATTATTAAAAGTTTTCTTTATAAACTTTAGTTGTACATCTAGGTATAATGAACCCCAGGGAATGAAGAAGACAAAGGAACATATTTTACCTTGACTGGCTTCTATCAGTTGGTTAACAAGTTTCTACTTCTAACTCTAATGGCATAATAGTAATGAACAAAAAATTAGTGAGACAACTTAGCTGAAATTATTTTAAAATATATTAAGGTAATTTTTAATTTTCAAGGACTTATAAGGACATTTGAATTATATTTAATTATGCTTTTACTTGCAAAAGTTGACCAATGTTCTGATAAATAGCAATAATTAAGTGATCTCTTTGTGAAGTATATACCTTAGAAGTCATCAAATGTATAGGAAGAAAAAAGATGATTCAGATATATCGATGGTCATCAAATTATATGGTAAAAAGTCTCTCTCTCTCTCTTTTGCAAATCTTCAAATTTTGGGGTGATGGAATTTTTTTATAATGAAATGTAGTATTGTATACATGACTTAAAACTCTTAAAATTATATATCACAAAAATTATATATATATATATTTTTTTTTTTTTTTTTTTTTTTGAGTTGAAGTCTCACTCCGTCACCCAGACTGGAGTGCAGTGGCCACTCCCGGCCACCGCAGCCTAGAGTTGCTGGGCTCTGGCGATCCTTCCGCCTCAGTCTTCCAAGTAGCTGGAACTACAGGCGTGCGCTACCACGCCAGGCTAATTTTTTTAATTTATTGTAGAGATAAGGTCTTGCCAAGTTGCCCAGGCGGGTCTCGAACCCACGGGCTCAGGCAATCCACTCACCTCAGCCTCCCAAGGCGCGGGATTACAGGCTGAGCCACCAAGCCCAGCTAATCTTGCGTGTAAAATCTATTTATGGATGACAAAATCCATAAGAGAGAGCTTAAAGTAAGAGTAAGATAAAGTTGAAAGAGAAACAGAATAATTAGACATCTTCAAAGTATCAACCCCAAGTAAATATGTGTTAATTACACACTATCCTCACAGTTGAGAAATCCAGAAGACACCATCTTAACTAGGCACACTATAACTAAGTATTCATCACCAGGAATGACATGTTGAAATGATGTACTCTGATAGGCACTTAAGAAAGGTACATTGCACCCATGTTGTTTTTCCCAACATGGTACATCCTCAACCTAACCAAGAAAAACATCAGGAAAATCCAAGTTTTACAAAATAATTGACCAGTGCTCTTCAAAAGTCTAAAGTCACTAAACTAAGCAAAACAGTGTAGAACCATCACAGATTAGAGGAGATTAAGAGACATGACCATTAAATTCAATGTGGAATCCTAGATTAGTTCCCGGGATAGAAAAACAAAATAATGTTCACAGAAAATATATCCATGGTTTAGTTAATAGCATTACACTAATATTCTCATTTTGATAACTTCGGTATGGATATATAAAATGTAAAATTAGGGAAACTGGGGGGAGAGTAATTGGCATTCTGAATTACTTCTATAAATTTTCTTGAACAAATCTGAGTTTCTCAAAATAAAAAGCTAAAAATAGTTATTTTTAGGTGGAAATCAAGTCTCACAAAACCAAACATGGAAAACTTTTAAACCAGAAATTACTGCATCCATTTGAATTTAGCTTCAAGCAGTGTAGTTTGACAATGGACTTCCACAGGAATCACAGCTGGAGGATTAAGAATGAGGTCAAAACACGAGAGTAATAATGAGGTGTAGCAGGAAGCAGATGGCTCTCAACTGTTTTTGACTCCGTTTTGAAAAGCACCCCCATACAAGGGAGAGAAATGGAGCACTCAAAGCTGAAGATGAGGGAGCCCGGATGGGAGATTTATGGAGGGAACAAGTTTCTGAATGGAAGGGTGGTAGTCGTCACAACCACGTGGAAATGTCCCATTTTACACATTGTCATAATGAAGTGACAGAAAGCTTTATGGGGGAGTACAATTCTGTAGTGAGCCCGTTTTTATATCTCACTCTGTGGCAAGAAGATTCTTGTGATTCAAAATGCGGTAGGTGAGAATAAACCACATTACCAATAAAGCTAGTTTTTTTAATGTATCCTGTCTACATGTCTGTCTAAACCAAAAAGAAAAAGAATCTAGATTAAAAACAAAGTGACTGAATGCAATAAACGTTAACCTGTTGCCTCTTATTACAACACAACATTTTATAACACTTCTGAGTTACTGCACCTATCATAATAACAATTCATTCTTATATCTGAGTCTAGGCTACATGATTTTTTTATTTGAATACTTTTACAATATACAAAGAGAATTAAGAAAGGAAAGTAACTTGGATCATAAAGCTGGACGCCTGCATCTTTTAAGAGGGAAGAATGAAGGCTAATGCTTGAGCGGGAGTGACCTACCTGTTTCTTTGTTATTATTGGCAGACTGTGATTCTGAGAGAGTATTATTCCTCTCTGCCAAATAACTAAAATGACTTTTTTTTAATTAAGAGAGGTGAGATTTATTAAAGGAAAGATACATTGTGAAGGGCACAACGGGTAGGTCAACAGCAAGAGTATCTGCCGTAATGACATTTTCTAAAAGCCATTTCTATTTCTGAAGTATTCAGCTAGCTCCATATCAGGAAATTAGAAGTCATTGAATACCTTGAAGAAGAAAAAAAAAACCAGGAATATCCACACACAGTCATCCTAGTATTCACTATATTTGTGATGAAATAAAATAAGAACCGCGAGTTAAGCTGGCGAGTTCAGTGGTGACCTTGGTAACACAAAAAAGTTACATTTCAAAACCAGCAATTTACCTATCACTGAGGGTTTTTGAACCAGCCCTTTTCTGCTGTGAAGGAACTACTGTATTCACTGTGAATATTTACTTTTCTATAAGTGAGCTGCATGCTTGATCAAACATACACAGTCAGC
The DNA here is from genome assembly GCA_963574415.1 of Tarsius wallacei. NCBI lineage: Eukaryota > Metazoa > Chordata > Mammalia > Primates > Tarsiidae > Tarsius > Tarsius wallacei. Next base: position 42,533 of record CAUYQG010295239.1, on the reverse strand, counting down.
ACACAGGTGATGAAAGGTTCACGGAAAGTGTGGGCGCCCCTAGGTACTAGCTCCTCTAACTTTCAGCACCTTTGTGTTTTCTTACTTGCCCTTAAAATCAATGACATTTTGAGACTTGCAGCCACACAAATGCCTAGAAGAGTGTGTATGTCTATTTAACAGAAGATTACTACTGTAATAATAGCAACAAAAAAAGAATAACCCAGCTACAAAATACAATGTGATTTATACATATTTTACACCATTACTCATATACAACACTTAGACTGGTATGTCAACTGGGCTTAAAGTGCTGTTCTCATAGCTTAAAAAATATTACTACAGTGCCTTCAATTCTGGTTATTTAAAAATAACCAGATTGCGATAGGATAGTAAAATTCACTAATACATCCTGTTGCTTTATTTAAAATTGCCATAAAATAAAGGCAAAAAGCCAATCCAAAGTAGCCGTAAGTGAAATTGATTCCTACTTTATTCAGAAGAGTACATAAAACATACTGTCTTTGTACAAATTACTTTTATATTTCGTATTTGATATTTGTCATAATCTGTTCATTATTTCTCCAGTTCCTTCTAGCATAAGTATCAGAATGTCTGCAGGACATATATAAAAGTATAACTGAGAAAGAATACATTCATAACGATGTGTTGTAACACCTGTGATGCTGGCCAAGAAAATGGGCCAAGCTATAATTTCATGAAATGTTGGAGGCAATTCAGAAGAGGCTGAGGTGGGAGGTTGACAGCATAAACTCTGAAAGCCCTTTTTTTTTTAAATTCTTATACTCCTTTCCTTTTTGGTGAATCAGGCTGAGTTACTCAGGATTACACACAAGAAGTTCTGCTGATAGAAGAACTCCAAGGTAGATAGAGGGTTGGGTGTTGGTCTGCAAAGCTGCACTACAAAATGAAATCAGGAAGTAATGCCCTCTGAATGGTGCCTTTCTTTATACCTTTTCCTCTCCACCTAATTACAGAACTACATGACTCATTAATAAAATTATGACTCATATTTCTCAAACATAATTTCTTAAGACTTTTATCTTATGATTTAACGAACAAAGTATGTTTTTAAGAGCTTTTAATTTCTGATCATCTGGTTACCTTCTTCCTGTATTACTTGTTTAATGAATTGATCAATGAGGAAAAATAAAGATACAATTAGTTATCTTTTCTCTGTTCATTTTTAAATACCCAGTGCTGTTAAAATTTGAAGAGAGATCTAGATTTAAACTAATATTTAAATGAGCACAATGTATTAATGTTAGTAGTAGAGGTATAATATCAAAATAACTTCAAATTTAATAATTATCTGGAGAGCTAGCATTCCAGAGAAACCAACATAACTAGAGAGATGCCCTAACTTCTATAAGACCTCTGTTCTTCATATTGAAATCACTTGGAAAGATGCAAATGATGGTACAAATTTAAGGCTTATTATTTTTCTTGCTATTATAATAAATACTCAAAGAACTTGTGCACCTGGACCAATGACCTTCTCAAAGTCTCCTCGTTCAGGATTTTACCTCCTACTCCATTACTTTGTTTACCTTCACAATGATGATAGGTCCTATCCATCATTGTGATGTTTCAAATGGGCATGTTTCAAATGGGCAGAGTTTTTGACAATCATATGCCCTACTGTATCCCCAGTACCTAGAAGTGGAATCAAGAACACCAGGTAAGAAGCTACTGCCTCAGGTTGGCAGGTGATAAGAGCGTAAGGGGTGAAAGAAAGAGAAGAGTCAGAGATAAAGGCAAGACTTTTTTTTTTTTTTTTTTTTGCCTGCACTAATAAAAGAACAGAGTCTCCACTCACTGTGTAGACACTTGGTATATGAATCTGGGATTTAGGCACAGGTGCTAGGTTGAGATATCAATTCAAAAAAGAGTCTGTATATAGATTATAATTGAAACCATGATATTGAATTCTGTGACCAAAGGAGAGGTTCTGAGTAGGAAGAGAAAAGTTTCAAAACTTTAGCCCCAGAATATTCCTGGTAAAGGAGACTGTGTCAAACAAAGCCCATATATCCAGGAAGATGAGGGGAGAGGACTGGGCGTAGGACTCAGCCATATGAAGGTCATCGCTTACCTTAATAAGAGCAGTTTAGTTAGAATGTTTATGGAAGAAACACAATTAGAGTGGACTTAGATGTAATTGACAGAGAAGAATTGTACATAATGGGTATAATATACTTCTGAGGCATTTTGCCATTAAAAAAGAGAAGTTGACAGGAACTAGTGAAGGAAGTGAGTTTATGAAATTTTTTTTAGCATGGTAGAGTCTATTTACAAATGAAAATTATGCTGAGTTTAACAGAAAATAAGTTTCCACTCATGAAAATTTTGATGTTTCTCAAGTCTGTTCATAACATTTGGGATAATTTTACATACACACACATATAGGCATATATTTTTTTCATTAGTAGTAGATACAAACTTAACCTCCTCTCTACAAGTCATGTATTGGCCTGTTAAAGGTCAGGGTTTTTTAGTTAGAGCTGAATTTAAGCTTTGGCACTGACACCTAACAACCCAATAATAGCTCGCCTTTTAGGGATGCTTTCTACGATCCAGGTATAATCTTAGTGCTTTATCTTCCAAATAATTCTCAAAAGACCCTTATAAAATGAATGCTGTTATCAGACTCATTGAACAAGTAGGAAAATTGAGGAAAACAAAAAGATTAAGTAAATTGTGTTCAGTCACACCGACCCTATGCAGTAAGGCAGGATTTGAGTGTATGTTAACCACTACTCTATGGTTATGTTTGCCAACCCCTGCATTAAAAACATTTTATGGTTGCAGCCGGGCTCGGTGGCTCAGCCTGTAATCCCGTGCCTTGGGAGGCTGAGGTGAGTGGATTGCCTGAGCCCGCGGGTTCGAGACCCGCCTGGGCAACTTGGCGAGACCTCATCTATACAATAAATCAAAAAATTAGCCGGTCGTGGTAGGGCACGCCTGTAGTTCCGGCTACTCGGAAGGCTGAGGCGGAAGGATCACTGGAGCCCAGCAGGTCGAGGCTGCGGTGGCCGGAAGCGGCCACTGCACTCCAGTCTGGGCGACAGGGTGAGACGCCAACTCAAAAAACAAAACAAAACATTTTATGGTTGCTATGATGGTATTTTTAACATAGCAACAAGGAAAAAGTTATCACAAGGAAAAAGCTACCACATTTCATTTTTCCAGTGCAATACTTATTAGTTCCACAGTCACTTCAGTAAGAGTTGAAGCCACACCAGCATGATTCATGACTTTTGTTGAATCAAAGTATGTAAAGCTCAGACAATGTAGTCTTGTGATAGTGAAAAGCAATCTAAAGTATGTATAACCTTTTAATAATATTTGTTCAGTAAGTCATATTGCAGATAAACAAAGTCAGATTTATTGGATGGAGGTGTTTCTCCCAGAAATTCCTTTCTATAAGAAAAATCTGCTTTGAAAATAATCTTGCCTTATCAACAGTCTCCACTCCCATGGGATGTCTGTTCAACCTGCAATCACTACTAGATAATCTGCTCCAAGCTTGTTTCTGACCTACAAAGGGCTTTCCCTTCACCACATGGAATCCGTTGCCAAAAACCAGTTCACTTATTCCACTCTAGTTGGGCTAAAATTCTAAATGTCTAGTTGCCCATAATAGACACTGCCTAACTTGCTGTTGCCTGACTTTGGTGCTCTCGAGCCATGCTGGGAAAAACTCATGAGTAAAAGCATCTTTGTAAAGATACTACTGCTGATTTTTCTGTCTTTTTTTTCTTTTTTTTTTTTCTTTTTTTTTTTTTGAGTTGGAGTCTCACTCCGTCGCCCAGGCTAGAGTGCAGTGGCACGCACACGGCCATCCCAGCGTCGACATGCTGGGCTCCAGTGATCCCTCTGCCTCAGCCTTCCAAGCAGCCTGAACCACAGATATGCACTACTATGCCTGGCTTTTTTTTTTTTTTTTTGATTTATTGTATCACCGAGGTCTTACCAAGTTGCCCAGGTTGGTCTTGAATCCCTGAGCAAAGGCAATCCTCTCGCCTGGACCTCCCAAAGTGCTGGGATTACAGGCTTGAGCCACCGTGGCTGGCCTTTTCTGTCTTGATGGGTTCACAAAGAATCTACTCTTTTCTTCATAACATGAAATCAGAAATTAATCATATTCAGATCTCTCTCCCTCCTGCTCCCTGTCCCTCTCCTCCTCTCTTATTTTGTGGTAGAAATGGTTTTGGAGTTAGACAGAATTCTGGCTTTTTATCCCTGGGAAAAGTATTTAACTTGGGAAAATCTCAATACTTCCATCTGAAAATTGGGGATGATAATATTGTCCTTGAAGGTTGTGAAGACTAAAAATAACATCTAAAATCACTGGGTTGAATATCTAGTACCTTCCAGAAGTACTTGAAAACCTTTTCCTGTTAAATGATATTGTTAGAGAACAATTTGCTGTGAGGAATGAATTAGACAAGGTTTGCAAAACTCCAGATATATGGATGCTCAGGAAATAACAAATTCTCTATGTGTAACGCATAATGCTATTTCAGATAAGAAATATGATATCTATATGTTATATCATTTTTAATACTATAATTAACATTAAAGTAATTATAATTACTTTGATCAGTTGTTATGTTTTATTTACAATCTCAGCAAGTGTGGTTGGTAAAATGGTTTTACATATTCAATGTAAGTATATTTTAAAGCAATTTCCTACCTTAAGGTATATAGCCCAAGTGGTTAGAATTTGGTAGTTTTTTGTTAGTCAATAAATATGGTAGAAATAGGAAACGTTGTCAAAATCATAGAAAAGAAAATAGGATTAAAGTTAACTCAGCTCAAAGAAATAAATCTGTAGTAAATAAAATGCTACAATCCAAAAAAGGGGGGAATCAGTTGATGACAAAACAGGACAAATTCAGCCAAAAATTTCACAAGAGGAATATATTCAGGCGGTATACTCTGAAGAGGCCATGTATTTTAATAGAAAATAATTTGTGTTCTAGGAACCTAGGCATACCTGGGTTTGGATCCTGACTTGGAAAAGTATTTTAACACTATAAAATGCAATTTCCTTCATCCTAACAGGAACATTATAATAATATCTTCCTAAAATGTGATTTATATCTGACTAATTAGTACATCAACACACATCCACACTTACAGTAATCGATTAAATCTTGCTTTCAATAGATGGTCTCAAAGTCAAGCACATAGATAGAATGCACCTATTGTACCAAAGATAAATTTACCTTTTTTTTTTTTTTTTTGATACAAGGTCTCACTCTGTCATCCAGGTGGCTGTGCAGTGGCACAATCCTGGCTCACGGTAGCCTCAACCTCCTTGGCTCAGGTGATCTTTCTGCCTCAGCCACCTGAGCAGCTGGGACTAAAGAACACACCACCATGCCAGGCTGATTTCTTAATATTTTGCAAAGACAAAGTCTTTGTATTTTGCCCAGGCTGGTCTCAAACATTTGAGTTCCAATGAATCTCCCTCCTTGCCCTTCCAAAGTGCTAGGACTCCAGGCATGAACCAATGTGCCTGGCCTAAATTTACCTTCTTAATGTAACAAACATACTTAAACTACCTTATTCACTGGGGGTTATCTAACTCTAGAAAGTAATTTTAACATATGATACACACTTATTTTGTACAGATATGTACAAAATTTCTATGGTTTTTACCTTGCTTGATGTATATTTAAATTTTCTATACTGTGTAACAAACAGTAATGCAGATCTCAAAGGCTCTCAGAAATGGTTACCTGATTATATCAAGTGTATTTGTTCAAATGTCACATATACTGAATCAGAACTGCTGAGTAAAAAGGATCTAGAGTCTCTTTTTAACAAGCAACCCAGTCAATACTTATCCGCATTATAAAATGAGAACGTTCTTGCTTATGGAAGAACTTGACTTTTGCTTGATGACACCAGGCTCAAAATGGAGATTAAGTAGAAAAGTGTGACTTCAGATATTACTCTCCCTAACACCAAATTCTAACCATTTGAGTTATATATCTTAAGGTAGAAAATTGCTTTAAAATATACTTACATTGAATATGTAAAACCATTTTACCAACCACAGTTGCTGAGATTGTAAATAAAACATAACAACGAAGCAAAAATACTTAAAATGAATTTTTAGGTATGGTCAAATCCAACTCTTTAAGCTCTAATTTTCTTTATCTGCTCTAGAAGCATAGCAACTCATTGTATGTCTTTAAAATCTTGTTATCATGGTAACTTTTATAATCCCTGAAATATATTCTAAATATTCTCTAAATATTTCCTTTGATAAATTAACATATAAATATTAATATGACTATAAGATGCACAGACTATTATATTAACTATTTCCAAATAACTGTACTCAAATTAATAGAAAGGGAGAAAATAAGAAGCTTTTACAAATTAAATCATTTAAATTACCTGACACCTTTTCTTTCTCTACAGTGAAATATAACTGTCTCGCAATTAATAAAACAATAATAGCAACCTTAACTGCAAAAATGAGATCTTGAAATCTCAAAATAAAATTAAGATTTTGAAGTCAACAGTGATGGAAGTAGCTACATTTTAAGTCCTTATTCAATATTTATCTTGAAAAAATACATAAAGTTTTCTAAGAATTAATATTTTGTGAATTAGTAAACAATATTTTTTGTGTGTCAAAGTTTGACCAAATAATTGTGGTGTGATTTTTTTCACATGAAGGTTTCTGGAAAATCTTTTTTGTTTGTTTTTTTTTAATCCTTTACCCACTTAAAAAAAAAGTGCAGCTCGCTGCCACGTTCGTTTAATTTTACATAAACACACTCTTTGAGGCTGAAGCAAAACTGACTGGTTTTCCATGTGAAAATAAAACATAAAAACTGTTCTTGAAGTCATTTCTAAACAGAAGCAGAACTTTCCTCTAATCTTAACGAGAATTGCTGTTAGGGAGAGAGAGAGAGAATTACCTGTAATTCTCTGTCTTGCTCTCTCTCTTTTTTTTTAAATCTCAGAGTAAACACTGTAACTGCACGCACCACCAGCAAGTACCCTCAGCTTAAATGGGGAAAGGGTTAAAAACCAATTCATATTAACACAAACATCTGTATATAATTTCCAAGACCATGTGAAATTAACACCATTTCAGACCACGTATATTCAGATCACTTCATGTCTATGTTGGACCTTCAAAAGTTCGTGGACTGTTAGAGCAATGGCAGCGAAATTATTCAGACAAGGAAAAAAAATAAAATGACTAAGTTGCATTATACAATACTCCAATTCAATAGACAATTATTAAAAAAATCAACGATTTTCTAAAGAAATACTGAGTTTAAAATAAAAATTAATGATCAAAATTATTTTAATGTATTAAATAGAGAAATAAATACTAAGACAAGAAATATGACTATAGCTTCAATTGGAATTGAGTCCCATTACTTAGAAAAGTGGTGCAACTAAATTGCCTCTATGGGATAATACATTGTTTCAAAATTAGCATGGATTTAAGATTCAATAATCTTAACTCCATTTAATGGTTACATTGAAGACCTACTAATTAAAAGTTTAATGAAAACAAATTAAAATGCCAACATTTTCGATTGAAAGTAACACAAATGAAATTGTGTAAATTTGGATCCAACCCCAAAACACTGGAAAGTTTTACAGAAATCATTATACTTACGTAGTCCCCACAAAACATATTCCTAATAATGGTTAACTTCAGAGTAGATCAAAAGATTTTCAATAAGTGATCAATTGCTTAGACTTGTTTCACTGTGAAGTCAGAAAGAATTGAGGTCCAGTCAAATTGAAATATATCCACGGTTCACCTCGGTTTCTCAGTTTCTCAGGCAACAAACTGCAAAAGCAATTCTGGATACAGCCTGACTAAAGATACAGTATTTATACTTAGTTATCAGTCATAGGTGAGTAGGCAAAATCGTTGCACAAAATAAATAGAAACATTAACCTAACCCCTGGTTATGTGTTGATTTAAGACACATAAATTAGCCAAGCACCGAAAGAGGTGTAATCTTTGGAAAAAGCTGATGACTTATGGAAAGGTAAGTTGATTAAACACAAAGTTAATGATTTATTTTTCTGCTTAATTGCTGTTAACATTCATACTCTTTTAGAAGCTCCAGACCTAATTTCATATTTTAAGTCGCTAGGACCTAAGTGCATCTATACCATTTTGTAAATAATTCAACTACTGTATATCTGCTCTTATGTTAAAAATAACATAACGTATTTAGGACAGAATTCACTACCCAGCAATAAAAGTATTTGGAGAAATATTTTCACCATTATTCTACACTTAATTTATATATTGAATAAACAGCATGAAGCAGAGTCTTCATTATATTTATGTATGCATATATAATGAGCAGAAAATATATAAGTTTTTCAGCATTCAATTCATAATATAATCTGATTGACTTAATAATACACGGCCGGGCTCGATGGCTCAGCCTGTAATCCCGCACTTTGGGAGGCCGAGGTGAGTGGATTGCCTGAGCCCACGGGTTCGAGACCCACCTGGGCAACTTGGCAAGACCTCATCTCTATAATAAATCAAAAAAATTACCTGGGCGTGGTAGTGCGTGCCTGTAGTTCCAGCTACTTGGAAGGCTGAGACGGAAGGATCGCCGGAGGAGCCCAGCAGGTCAAGACTGCGGTGGCCAGGAGCAACCAATGCACTCCAGTCTGAGTGATAGAGTGAGACTCCAACTCAAAATAATAATAATAATAATAATACATTTGGTACCATGAAAGTTGTAAAGAAGCATGCTGCTTGGTTCAAAGACATTATAGTCTAATAAATTCTACTATGTATATGTGTGTGTCTGTATTTGTAAGTGTCTGAATCAGAGTCTTGTGTTTTAGCTGTGTATGTTTAGACAGCATACAAGGGGGACTCCCCCAAAAAAGAATTATCTTTTGGAGCACGCTCCTTGTGGTACAAGCTTCTCCCACTAGGTAAGTGCCCTAAGAACCCATTGGCATCAATGTACCAGCTAGCATTGCTGTGAGAGGCTGCATTCAGTTTCGGTGAATTGGGCTTTGTTTTTTTTGTGTTTTTTTTTTTGGAGATTCTTTCAATGCATTTGCCCGTTTCATAACAGGTGATTTCTTTCACCATGACAACGTACCTGCCCACAATGCACTGAGTATTCAGCAGTTTTTGACCAGACACGGCATGACCCCATGCCCCACCCTCCCTGTTCACCCAATCTCATCTTGAGTGACTTTTTTGTTTCCCCAGATTTAAAAAGTCCTCAAAGGGAAATGTCTTGCCAATGTGGAAGAGATTAAACAAAAAAAACAGAAGCACTAAAAGGCATCAAAATTGATGAGCTCAAAAACTGTTTTGAGTCATGGAAAAAGAATCTTGATAAGTGTATTGCATCAAACAGAGAGTACCTTGAAGATGACAGAAGTTTAAACATGTAAGAATAAATATACAATTTTTTATAAATGAATAAGTTCCGGTCTTTTGGGGTTCCCCTCATGTAGCACTTATAAAAAGAATAATTATACTAATTAAATATATAGGATTCAGGCCTGGAAACAAAAGGAAAAGAGTATAATCCATAAACATAGTGTATCTCTAAATTTATTGAAGTTTTCTTTACTTTCATCAATATTTTGTTTCAGTGCATTTATTTTTTTCTGAAAACGCCTCATATTTCTGATTCCATTGAAAATCATATTGCATTTAATGGATATGTGTTCAGTTTGATGTAGCCTCCTTCTATGTTAGTTTACAAAGAGTTTTTTTTAAGTATGAATGATTAATTGATTTTAAATTTTCTTTTTTGAAGCTATTGAGATAATCAGATAGGTCATTTTCTTGATTCTATTAACCTTGTGAGTTATATTAACTTATTTGAATATTAAATTAACCCATATCTTTGGAAAAAAATTTACTTGATCATTGTGCATTTTATTTTGATATATTGTTAAATTTAATTTGCCAATATTCTATTTATTCATCTAACATTCTGTATAGGTCAGTAGTTTTTTTTATTTTATAATGACATTACCTAGCTTTAAAAGAAATTGGAAAAAAGAACTCAAATGCGCCGAAATGAAAAAAACAAACAGCCCCATTAAAAAGTGGGCAAAAGTCATGAATAGACACTTCTCAAAGGAAGATATATGGGCAGCCATCAGACACATGAAAAAGTGCTTGGCTTCACTAATCATCAGAGAGATGCAAATCAAAACCACATTGAGACTAACCCCAGTAAGAATGGCTATCATTAATAAAACAAACAACAATAGATGCTGGCAAGGATGCGGAGAAAAAGGAACGCTTCTACACTGCTGGTAGGAATACAAACTAGTGCAACCGCTTTGGAAGATAGTGTGGAGATTTCTGAAAGAACTAGAAATTGACCTTCCATATGACCCAGCAATTCCCCTGTTGGAAATATACCCAGAGGAACTCAAATCATTCTACAAAAAAGATACCAGCACACATATGTTTGTTGTAGCTCTATTCACAATAGCAAAAACATGGAACCAACTATGTTGCCCATCAAAGCTGGACTGGATAAAAAAAAAATGTGGTACATATACACAATGGAATATTATGCAGCCATAAAGAAGGACAAACATATGGACTTCACAGCAACTTGGATGAATTTGGAAATGATCATGCTCAGTGATCTATCACAGAAACAAAGAAGAGAGTACCATATATTCTCACTTATAAGCAGAACTTGAACAATTATAATACTATAAGAAAGGGATTGGCAGTAGTAGGAAACTGGTGTGGGTGGGAGTGGCAGTTGAAGTAAACTGCTAGGGAAGGAGGGGCACAACTCATTAACAAGGGTACCTGAATAATCAACATTTGTATACTTATCCTTGAATTGTACCCCACATCTTTACAATAAAAAAAAAAAAGAAAAGAAATACTTCTCCCTCTGACTCTGGCTGAATTACTGAATCCTGCCAGGCTTCATCTTTGCCTAAGTGCTCCTGCAACAATTTGTTGCACGCCCACCCTTCCAACCTTCCAGTTTGCCATACGTCTCTGACTGTGTTTAAACCCCTCTTGGTACTCTGTTACATATATACAATTACGTGTTATTTTGTGAATGCCTGCTATATAACAGGCATTATGTATGCTAAGTGAATTATATGTATGTGTATATATACAAATATATAATTTGCTAATCTCCATGATAATTTTATGAAGAACGCCCACTTAAACATGGGGATTGAATATACACATTTTTATATTTCTTCACAAAAAATGACAGCAAAAGCTTTTTTTTTTTTTGAGTTGGAGTCTCACTCGGTCGCCCAGACTGGAGTGCAGTGGCATGCTCCCGGCCACCGCAGTCTCAACCTGTTGACGTCCAACGATCCTTCCGCCTCAGCCTTCCAAGTAGCTGGAACTACAGGCATGCACTACCATGCCTGGCTAGTTTTTGATTTATTGTAGAGACGAGGGCTCGCCAAGTTGCCCGGGCGGGTCTCGAACCTGCAGGCTCAGGCAATCCTATCACCTCGGTCTCCCAAAGTGCTGGGATTACAGGATGAGCCACCGAGCCCGGCACAAAAACATTTTTTTTTAAAGACATAAACCCTCAAGGACAAAGGGAACAGGAAAGGAAATGACACAACATTTTAGAAGCTGGAAGCAGTAAGACACGTAGTAATTGACTTGGAAGCAGAGGGAGAAGAAACCTAGGTCCAAGATAAGAGAATTTCATCAATAAACTGATCTATTCTACAGAATCGAAGAAAAACTCAGAAACTGGAGGATTCAGGGGTTTATGGAAGTGGGAAAACTGGTGGGCTCCAACAACAGGAGGGTCAGTTGACAATTATACATATTAAGTACTTAGTTAAAATATTTTTACCAGCCTCATGTAATTAGATGACTGCCCTTCACTCCTGCTGGTTCTAAAAATTTACTCCCTAGAGAGATTGATTCCAATGGGATTCTGGACTCAGATGGCGGCCACTGATGTGAAAAGGGTAACGCTATTAGAACCAGGGAACTTAAGTGGAAGTACATATTCTGAACTGACAAACCACAGCCCCTGCTGGTAGAATGGTGGCATCAAAGAGATTGGAGAGATAATCACTAGGAAAACCAGCCATCCAAGAGAAAAACATCTAAAAATAGCAACAGCTTTTGAATGTTCCTCAGTGAAATGGTCAAGCAAAAAGTTCCACATGAAGCTTTCCATTTCACCAGCCCTGACTACACCCAGGATTTTCCCTTGGCTTTCTAATGTCTAACTCTCCCATGTGAACTGACTGCCAAGGATCACGAGACAACATGAGGAGAACATCTAACATAAGAGACAGACCATACAAACAAACAGAAAAGAGAAACTAAGATGAAACAAGAGTATGAAGAGAGCAAGAGAATGTCAAAAAAGTTATAATGAATGTCAGGAGATAACAAATCCATGAAATGGAAGTTAATGAGACAAGTCAGAATTTGACTTTTTAAACCACGTCTGTATTACTTCTACACATTTATTGACTTATTTATTCTGATTTTTAAAAATAATAAGATAGCCATGTGAATTCAGTCTTACACGAAAGAAAATTGGAGCTCAGATTAAAGAGTAGGCCAGGTTGACACATGTGAAGCTGGGTGTGTCACACTGCAGGTCCAGAGATGTCCGGTTTCAGACGACATGACAGTGGACCTTGGATGCTTAGAACAATTATCTTGGATTGCTCCTGAAGAAAAGCTCTCTGCATTTTCCTCCCTTAAGTTATCCACCACCTTCCACTCATTACTACTGCAGATATTTTTTAAGGCTGGGGCTACTCATTAAAGAACTTAAGCTCTTAAGTGAGAGAGCTTTCTCGTCAGCATACCCTTGACTACCACTGTCCAGTGTAGTTCAAAGGCAGGCCTGCAAATAATTCTGGCAGAAACACTCAGTACTATGCCATGAGACCTGAACCCCAAAATTATCTCGAGATCTGTGTTAGAAGAAACACATATTTTTCTTATTCAAGAAAAAAAGAGTTCGCATAGGTCACAAAACAAGAGGGAAGGAGGGAATCACATAATACTCTTGGGTAACTGTTCCCTTCTCCTTCATCCTGAATAACCCTAAGACTATCTGGAGAGAGAGACTACATACTCAACAGTGAGACCTAGTCTTCCTGGCAAAGTGAGTCTGTGTTTTGAATCCAGCTGCTCGTTAGCATATATGTAAATTATAGAAAAATGGAAAATGTTCACAGGAACCAAAATGTATTCTCCTTTTCCTCTTCTCATTATAAGTTCTGGGCTGGCAAACACTGTGTGTGGTATAGTCTAATAATCTGTATTTCAATTCTCGCTTTTAAAAAACTAATCATTTTGAGCATCATTTTATGAGTGCCGAACACATCTGATCTTCATCAACTTCAAGAAGAGGGATGAACGTGATGGTGCATGCCTCTTGTTCTTTCTACTTGGGAGGCTGAAGCAGAAGGATCACTTGAGCCCAGGAGGTTGAGGCTACAGTGAGCTATGGTGATTGTGCTACTGTATTCCAGCCTGGGTGACAAGAGTGAGACCCTGTCTCAATAAAAAGAAGGAAGGAAGGAGGGAAGGGAGGGAGGAAAGAGAGAAAAGGGATGAGACTAGCTGCTACAGAAAGGCCTCTGCAAAGCGTTTGACAATAGCAGGGAGAAAATCATTAGAATTTTCTGTGTTTACCCTTATTCCACAGGCCTCAAACATGGGAATAAAAATATTTTAAATATACACAAATGCACAGTTATGTACAGGTGTATGTATTAAAAGCTTAGTCAAAATTCAGCCAACATAGGTTAGAAACTGCTTTGTCCTTCACTGAGGCCATGGGTTGGTTGGCTTGTTTTTTAACTTCTCCCGATGTATTTCTAAATTGTATAATTAGAGAAGGAGAGGGAGAAGACGTGGGGAGAGAGGGGAGGAAAGAGGAAGGGGAAGAAAAGAGATCTATCTAGTAAGTCTGTAGTGAGATCTAGTAATAATGTATGAAAAAGCTTTTTTAGAGAGGCTTCAAGATGGCTGACTAGAGGCATCTGGCAGTTGCCCACAAGGATGGGCTGGGAACCTGGAGAGCTCCTCAGTGGGGGAAAAGGGTAACTGAGTTAGCCCTAGTTTACATTCCTACTGCAGACTCTGTAATCTTGCAACAGGAGAGCCCCTTGACCTACACCCATCCTGATATTAACATGGGGAACTGCCTGCAGACAGTACCACAACATCTCTAGAGAGAGGGAGCCCATGCTGGGTCCCACACGCCCTAAGGAGCTCCAGAAGGTGCCATTTTGAGAGCTCCACCCCCACCAGATTGCACCCTGACCTGGAGCCCCACAGCCCCTGCGTCTCTACATCCTTGGAGCTCTACTGACATCCTTTGACACAGTCACTACTCCTGCTGGCTTCTGCCACCAGAGCCCAAGCATGAGCTATTGATAGCAACCACACTGCCTGAAACGCTACTCATTTTTCACGTGCCCTGAGGATAGATTCCACCATCCATAATCACCGTTGCTGCTGGCCACTGCCTTGGCAGCTGAAGCACAAGCCCTTGACAGGGACCCTGCCACCCCAGTTAGCTGGCACTGTGCATTTACAAGTGCTCTGATGACAGGCTACCCCACCTACTACCTGGAACCAAAGTGAACACTCCCCAGCCCCCTTCCTAAGGCTGTTGCAGTTGCCAGTAACTCTACCCTTCCCAGAAGCAGGGCCACAGTGCCCCACTCCAGAATTCTGGCGTAGGTCTGGAAATAACCCCACCCCTGCCTACCCCCATGCACACAATCAGAGGGCCAGCATCTACACACACCACCTGAGGGCTTAAGGACAGGCTCACACGGCCCAGTTCCGTCTCTCCTCCTCCCAACTGAATACCCAGGCATACTGTCCAGAAACCTGGCGATAGCCCAGCCCCATCCACCACCACTGGCACCTGAGCACTCCTCCTGAAGGCCTGAAAACAGGCCCACCTGACCTAACTTTATCACCACAGCTGGCACCCAACCACATGTGCCACCTGTGGTCCTGGAGACTGACCCACAGCTGATATCAGTGCAGACTACTAAGGAGTCAGAGGATTGTTCCTCCACAACTACTGCCATCACCCACACCATGCCCAGTGCTCAGGGTATGTGGATCTGTCCGCCTACCCAGCCCACTGCTGTCACTGTCAGCATCCTAGCCTAGCAGGCTGCCTGGAAGCCCAAGAATTGGCCTACCTGGATATGCTAACACTGGTGCCACAATCATTGCCAACTGATTTTCAACAAAGGCACTAAGAACATACTCTGGTGAAAGAACACTTGTTTCAATAAATGGAGCTGGGAAAACTGGATAGCACATGCAGAAGAATGAAACTAGACCCCTATCTCTCAACATACACAAAAATCAACTTAAGGTGGATTAATGTAAGACTTACAACTATAAAACTACTAGAAAAAGACAAAGAAAAACACTTCAGGACATTGGTCTAGTCAAAGATTTTATGGCTAAAACCTACAGAGATAAGGCAACAAAAACAGAAATAGACAAAATAGACAAAGGAAACTATATAAAACTAAAAAGTTTCTACTCAGGAAAGAAATAACCAACAGAATGAAGAAATAAATGTGTTGAATGGGAGAAAATATTTGCAAGTTAGTCATCTGACAAGGGACTAATATCCAGAATATACAGGAGCACAAACAATTCAACAGTAAGAAAACAAATAATCCCATTAAAAAATAGACAAAGAACATGAATAGATATTTTTCAAAAGAAGACATACAAATGGCCAACAGGAATCTGAAAAAATTAAATGTCACTAATCATCAGGATAATGCAAATCAAAGCCACAATGAGATAGAATCTTACTCCAGTTAAAAGGGCTACTATTAAAAAGACAAAAAGTCAGGAAGGTGGCACATGGGTGTAGTCCAGCCTCTTGGGAAGTTTGAGGCAGGAAGATTGCTGGACACCAAAAGTTTGAAACTGTAGTGAGCTTTTATATCTGTGAATAGCCACTGCAATTCAGTCTGGGCAACGTAGCAAGACACTGTCTGAAACACACACACACACACACACACACACACACACACACACACACACACAAATAATAGATGCTGGTGAGAATGTGAAGAAAAGGAAACTCTTATATACGGTGAGAGTGTAAATTAGTATAGCCACTATGAAAAACAGTATGGAGATTTCTCAAAAAACTAAAAATAGAACTACTATATGATCCAGCATTCCCATTACTGGGTATTTATCCAAAGGAAGGGAATTCAGTATATCAAAAGGGTACCTGCACCCCCATTTTATTGCAAAATTATTCACAATAGCCAAGATATGGAATCAATGTTGTATCCATCAATGGATGAATGAGAAAGAAAATGTGATATATATACACAATTGAATGCTATTCAGCCATAAAAAAAACCTAAAATCATGTCATTTGTAGTATCATGGATGAAATTGAAGGTCATTATGTTAAGTGTGTCACAGAAAGACAAATATCATGTTCTCACTCATATGTGGGAGCTAAACAAAAAGTCGAAAAAAAGGCAGAGTGTAGAAAGATAGATACCAAAAGTTGGGATGTGTATAGGGGTTGAGGGGCTGTGTGGATAGAGAGAGGCTGGTTAATGGGTACAAACAGCAGTTAAATAAAAGGAATAGGTTCTAATGTTCGATAGTAGAGTAGGGTGACTGTAGTCAATAACACTGTATTGTAAGCCGGGCTCGGTGGCTCAGCCTGTAATCCCACGCCTTTGGGAGGCTGAGGTGAGTGGATTGCCTGAGCCCGCGGGTTTGAGACCCGCCTGGGCAGGCGAGACCTCATCTCTACAATAAATCAAAAAATTAGCCGGGTGTGGTAGCGCACGCCTGTAGTTCCAGCTACTTGGAAGGCTGAGAAGGAAGGATCGCCTGAGCCCAGCAGGTCGAGGCTGCGGTGGCCAGGAGCGGCCGCTGCACTCCAGTCTGGACAACAGAGTGAGACTCCAACTCAAAAAAACCAAACAAACAAACAAACAAAAAAAACACTGTATTGTATATTTCAAAAAGCTACAAGAAAAGACTTGAAATGTTTCCAATACATAGAAATAATAAATACTCCAGGTAATAGATATCCTAAAGATCTTGTTTGATCATTATACATTCTATATATATAACAAAATATCACATGCATCCCATAAATATGTCAGAAAAGCAATTTTTTTGCATTGGCTAACACAAGAATGATTCATACATTTTGGGAGGTCTAATGACAATTAACCTAATGGACAATTTAAAATAGTCATTAATACCTCAGGTCTAGGAGTTTTGAAAAATTTATCCTAAATATGTGAAGGAAGAAAGTAACTTGGAATAATCTAGAATTACAGTGTTATACCAGAAAACATCAAATAATCAAGGACAAAGGAATGAAAAATAATAATAAAATGAAAACAAATGGGCATTATGTTTAACGTGGTCTAAAAAGAGAAGTCAAATACAATTGTTGGTGATGGAAGTAAAGAAAGAGAGAACAAAAAACATGTAATCAAATGCCTAACCGGTAAATGCAAGTTTTAAATAAGTAACAATGTAGAGCTGTTTGAATTTGACAGCAGTGCAGATCTTACAGTCTCCTGTAAATTAAATAAATTAAATTGATGGAAGTAAATAAAATTGACCAGAAATAAATAAAATTGATCAGAAAACTGTGAGGAAACTACAGTCAGTGTAAAGATTTTGTTTTCAAAAAAGAGAAATGTATGGAAAGTATTTTGTCTAACATATTAGGAACTGAGATGTAATTTTTAAAGGAGAGGGAATTTTGCTATTTTTTAAAAATTAAGGAAATCCCCTAAGTATGGCCTTGGATCCTGACAATTGACATGAAAACTGTCAAGAATGAGGGTAATAGTCTCTTCCACAGACGATAACAGGGCACCCTAGAGACAAACTGGCATGTGTTCCAATATCGGCACATTTTTAATAGGTGACCTTGTCCTGTTCAGCCTCATTTGACCTCTCTGTCAAATGGAGTGAATATTGGGTTGGTGTAAAGGAGAAGTGAAAAAGCAGGTGTGAATGCAGGCTTCAGGCTTGCTTTTCTCCTCCCCAATTCCTTCCTCCCCTATTCCTTTTCCAACCAAACTGAAAGCTCCTCAAATGCAAGAATCAAGTCCCAGTCTTTTGAGGCACCTGGCACAGTGCTCAGTAGGGTAGGCAGTTATGACTCAGTTGATTTTGAGTTTGCCATTCTCTCAGCATACGGGTCCCTACTCCTACCCAGATTAGTCTGAGTTACCTGAATAATAATGTTTGTCTAACCTTCTCACCTTGATTATTAAATGAATGAAAACAATCCACAGTGGAACCTGCATGCTTGAAAGCATTCCAAGTTATTTTTTTTCCCCTTTGAACAGGAGGGTAATTGTAATTGGTGTAGCAATTTGGGTAGGAGCATGCAGAGGGGAGGTAAGCCCTCATGAGAAAGGCCCTTTTCCTGCCTTTTACACACACATGAGCCCTATGATGATTAAAAGGGATGGTGAACCTGCTTCTACTCAGGTGCCTCCTTCTGTCTGTCTCTAGGCAGAGAGTAGAATCGCAAAATTCTACTTTTTTTTTTTAAACCCACATTCCTTTAGAATGTTTGCTGGGAAAAGGGCATATGAAAATGAGGTAGTATCCTGTGCTCACAAAATAAAGCAAAACTACTCATCCCCCAAAGCAGTCAACTTTCTCATGGGGTGGGACTGGAAAAGGAGAAGCCCCCCCCATCTCTGAGCTGTTCTGGGGGTACATCCTATTGTTCTCCTCTTCCCATGAGATACTGCATGTCACCACAGTTTACCTAAGAACTACTCTCAGAGGAGCAAAACAAGGAAAAGAAAGTATATATATATTAGTCTATAATATATATTAGTCTATTATATATACATGTATATTAGTCTGAAAAATGTGAAATAGCTACTTGCACAAAAACGAATGGCTTATATATCTATTTAGCAGTGGGTTAGGCACAATTAGAGACACAGTCACACAGTCAAGTCTAAGATACATATCTACCCCTCAAAATGTTTACACTCCAGTTTTTAGACTTAAGCCAAGCTATCCAAGTAGTATTTCCAAGTGTTGGTATTGCCTTTGTCTGCCAACACAGATAGTTGGCATGCTACTTCTTCAATCTACTTTCAGAACAAGGCTCTAGAAATCACAAGTTCTCAAAATCAGAAAACAACTTTTTTGTCTCTGTTTTTTCTCTCCAGGCAGTCAGAAACACCAGTGTTGAACTATTTATCTACATCATACCAAACGTGGCTCCCTTTTGCATCAGTTTTTATTTCTCTTTTAGAAACTATTTTGTAGTCATGGAGAGCATGTAGATTGGCAGGAATGGGAAATGGTAAGAGATCTAGGTTTCTCACCAACACCAGCTGTCTCTGGTGTTAAGTTTATCCTAAATTAGGGCTTCATATTCTTTTAAATATATTTTACCTGGTATGTAGGCACACACATACATGAGTGCGGGCACACAAGTGCACTCATGAATGCATGTAGATGAGCCAATGCCAGAACACAAAGTTTACTCTCATGCATATTAAGTACACAGTGATATTTTTTATTCTTTTTTAGCATTTATTACAATTGTCTTCTAACTTTATAAAACATCCATTAATGGGACACAAGCTGTAGTTTGAAAATTTTTATCTGAAGTTTGCAGTGAGATTAACATTTATTAATCCATTCGCTCTCATAACACCATGAAGAAAAAATATTCAAATATCCTAATTCCCATATTTACAATGAAAGAAAGTAGAATTCAGAGATGAATTGGTATGCCTAAGTTCACCCATCTAATTTGGGGCCAAAGCTCCCAACATTTCCTCTGTGCCAGGCAACTCTCTCCCCCATTCCCAGCCCAGACGCACTAGCACATTGTTGGAAAAGATAGTGCGTGTATGATATAGTTTGGATATTTGTCCCCTTCAAATCTCACACTGAAATTGATGCTCAGTGTTGGAGGTGGGGCCTGGGGGAGGTGTTTGGGTCATGGGGGCAGATCTCTCATGAATGGTTTGGTGCTAGCCTCATGGTAATAAGTGAGTTCTTGCTCAGTTAGTTCACAGGAGAGCTGATTGTTTATAAGAGCCTGGCACCCCCATCTGCCCTCACCCACCACTTGCCATGTGACATGCCGACTTCCTTTTGCCATGAGTGAAAGCTTCGTTAGTCCTCACCAGAACCCAAGCAGAAGCTGGCAACATGCTTCTTGTACATCCTGCGGAACCGTGAGCCAAATAGACCTCTTTTCTGTATAAATTACCCAGTCTCGGGTATTCCTTTGACTAGTACAGTGTATTAGTTAAGATTGTTTTAGGGACAAATAACAAGGTTCAACTAGAATTGCTTAAATGAAAACTAGTCATTATGCTACAAAATTAATTCCAACTCATCTTCAAAGACTCAGGTTCTTTCTATCTTCTGCTCTGCCATTCTCAGCTTGCTGTCTGTGTATTCAGATCGTTCCTTTTGTGGTCTCAAGATAGCAACCTGCAGGGCCCGGTGGCTCCTGTCTGTAATCCCAGCACTTTGGGAGGGGGAGACGAGAGGATTGCCTGAGCCCACGGTTCTAGACAGCCTGGGCAACTTGGTGAGACCGCCCCTCTACAGTAAATCAAACAATTAGCCAGGTGTGGTGGCGCTTGCCTGTAGTTCCAGCTATTTGGAAGGCTGAGGCAGAAGGCTCGCCTGAACTCAGCAGGTCGAGGCTGCGGTGGCTGTGAGCGTGCCACTGTGCTCCAACCTGGGCGACACAGTGAGACTCCGATTCAAAAAAAAGATAGCAACCCAACCATGACATCCACGGAAGGTTTTCAAAGTACAGAAGAGACAACGTCTCTTACTTTCCTCCCTTTGTAAGCGTGGAGGGTGTTTTCCCAGATGTCACCTGTGTCTCATTGTCTGCAGCTGCAGCACTGCGTGCCTGTCTTAACCTAATCACTGGCAAGGGTAGGAGAGTTGCCATAAAAGGCTCAGAATATGCCTTTGGGACTGAGAAGAGGCTGAATCTTCCCAGAAATACTTGACTTCACAAAACCTGAATGAAGTCCAACTTGTATACGCCAGGAAGAAAGTGAGGGTGGAGGGCTGGTAAGAATTGGGTAGGCAACCAAAAGTGTCTTTTACAGTGGGTATGGATACAAATTCCCAGACAGTGAAGTGTCTTTCTCTCTTACTCTTCCCATACCTTTCATTTCTAGTTAGAATGCCAAATTCCTTCAACTTCTATTTCTGTTCCATATTGTCTTCCAGCTGCCTTTGGCTTCTTAACTGTCTCCACTTACTCAATGTCTAATCCATTCTAGGCCAGTTCACACGTCCTACCTTTTCTTCACCATAAATCACTCATCCACTTGTCATTATTTTCCTGTTTGATGAATACCTGCTGTATGGCAGATACTGAACTATGCCCTGGGAAATCAATGATGCATAAGGATCCCTGCCTGTAATACCCAAACGTCTGGTCTTATATATTTAGTGGACACAAGCACACAGAAATTTGGCATTTGCTGTTCTAAATGTACAGGGTGGTGTCGAGTTTGGGATCTCTAGGAAGAGAGACTGAGGGAGGGTCAAAGGGATATACTTTATTTCGGAGGTGCAAGCCTTTGGGTAGTATGCGTAAGGAAAAAAAGATTAAGGCAAAATGAAGAAAGTGAGGTAAAGGCAAGGAAAGTAGGGATGACCTGAAGCTGTGCCCTGTGATATATGTGTCCACACTGGCTGCTGCCTCAGAGTGAGCAGCCAAGAGACACTGCAGGTCACTTGGTAGGTGCTTTTGCTGGCATGGAAATGCAGGGACCATCCTGATGGGCTTCAAGAAGAGGCCATGCCTCAGAGTAGTCCAGGGAGAGAGAAGAAGAAATTAATCCACCTGGCTCCTTTCCACCTCTGGTTTCCCAATGGTCAAAGTTAACCCCCTGAGGAATTACTCCCTTGAACTTCTGGGTTTTGTTATTGGGCCTCTTTGGTTAGCCCATGTGATGCCAGATCCCATGCCCTGTGTTGTGTGGTTTCACCTGGTTACGCAAGTAGAGGGGCCCTCAGTTGCATGATTAGCAGAGAAAACCTGAAAATGGGACCATTGAAGGCTGAGAAGGTGTTCAGTTTCTGTTCATTACAGTACTGGTCTTGCAGAGAGAATGTGGCTGTAACTTCCTTCTAGTTTGTGTCTTCCTTTGTAGGACATTTAAATCCTTAACTCATGCCTGCTTTAAGTGCTGCTATCAAGTAATAGTCAATCCCAGGTTAACTTAACTTTGCTGTTGATAGGAGCTAATAGCTGCCTTCACCGTTCCTTTCTTGCTTGGTGGAAATTGGTTAGTCAAACATGATTCTGCTGCTCCTCAGATTGTCATTGGCCCTCACCTGTTGCAGCTCCTAGAGTAACAAGTATTGCTTTGATTAAATGTACTACATTGGAAAGGGAGTTGTGATTTATTACCTTTGCTTCTTTGAAAAACCAGAAATGGAAATGAAGACTTAAACAGCGTTTCTCAACCCTTATGGCATGTAATAATCATCTGCAGTGCTTTTGAAAAAAGATTCTAGGACCCACCCTTAGAGATTCTTTTTCTGGAGGCCTGGGTTGGGGCTGGATGGTTTGTTTTTCTAACAAGATTCTAGTTGATGCTGATTTCAGCTCAAGGAGCACATTTTAAGAAGTGCTCATGTTAGAGGAGGAAAAATAGTCAAACGTTAATATCCTGACTTCATTCCTTACTGGTCAGGCAAAAAGGAGTACATTGCCATTAAAAGTCTTACAATCTAGTGGGACAGACAGAAAATAAAAAAGAATTACAACATTATAGGGGGAAAACCCCATTATAGGGGTATGTACAAAATACTGTTGGGAAAGGTTTTCCAAGTAAAGGTGTGTTTAAACTCGGCCTAGAGGAGTGAGCTGTTTTCTAAGGAGAGAAATTTAAAAGCATCATTTAGCTGAGGCACAAGGGTATCTACCCATGGTTGATGGGAGGAGCTGGAGGTAATTTAGTTTGATTAAATCCTTCAGGAGGACTTATGCATTATGTTAGTCACCATAAACATGGTGCTGTGCAGAACAGGAGATATCATACTGTCTTTGGATGCTGTGGCATGGAGGGTTCATCTTCCTTCACTTTCTCCTATTTTCCCGAGTTTTTTTCTCTCTTCTTTGCTTGTTTTCAACTTTTCCAGTTCACCTATTAGGTATTTCAATCACTGATCTCAGCAATTATTTTTAGAATACAAGTTTTCAGAGACACTCTCTGACTCGTGTATATTTCCACGTGACACCAAGCATGGCTTTAAACAGCACAGGACCTTGCTTCCTAAGAGTCCTTTGTTGCAGACAGATGCCTGGACTACAGCAGCTGTCCTTGGCTTCCTCCCCAACCTTTGAACCAGTGACTTCTGCTGGAAGGGAAAGGGTATCTGCACCCAGCATCAGCCTGACCCACTGTGGCAGGGTGGAGTAGCCTGGCTGTCTCTGACGCTGTCTTCCCAGATGTTTTAAATGAACTGCAGGAAACAAATGATCAGTGTTAGGAAGAAAATGAGCAAAGTGTGAAGAATCCACAAGGTGAGAGACTGCTTGGTTCTCTAATTAACTTGGCCTGGTGGAAAAGCAGTGCCTTGCATGGACTGGGCACTGAGAGAGTGTCTGCCGCTATTACTTGGTCTGCTTTTTGGTTCAAAAATAAGGAGCAAAGGAAAGCAACGTTCAGACGATAGAGCTTTTCAGACAATATGCTTGCATAGTTCAGATCCTGAAACCATGTCTGTTGTCTCAGGATTTGTAAGCACCTGTCCAACACCCTGCTGAACTGGTGTGATGGTGGAAAGGACTCCATCCTATGCTGGAGCTGATCTTGTTCTCTTCTCTTCCTCGAGGCCGACACCCTGCACAGAGTTCCTCTAAAATCTGCCTTGCCCATTGTCATGAGTCTCTACTAGGCAGAGGCACACAGCCTCTCTGCTCTTCACTTTCTTGGCTGCTTCTTTCATTTTCTTTGAATTTTTATTTTCAGGGAGTCACGGACTCTTTACCCCAGGTTACCTCCTCATTATGGAGAATTCTTACCATATAGCAAATCTCTGCAGGGAAGGAAATTAACAAATGAATGTGAACTAATATCTGTCACCTAGCCTTAGACCATGAAAATGATCATTGACATCTGTGATGGAGGGTGGTCAAAGGAATTCAAGCACAATCCAAGAGTCAGTTTTGGCCCTTGTGAGTGGGTCAACACAAATAAGGTGTAGAGCTAGAGATGGGAATTCCGTTAAATCTGTTGTTTGTAAATTAAGTCTCTGTCTTTAGCCTGTGATTCTTAGCCAAGGAATTAATCTTCTTGGGCCTCATTTTTTTTTTAATCTACAAAATGGAGGGACTTATGATGCTACCTGTGGACAATTGCAAGGTATTGGAATGGGAATGTGGGAACATGGGACTAGGAGCAAATATGACTTTCACTTTATAAAATTTTGAAGTGCTATATCTTGTCACTAAAACGGCTAGGTGAGAGCTGGGAACAGGTGTTCAGGGATAGAACTGGAGCAGAGAGCATTCAGGAGGAAGTGGCTCTTTCCCTGCATCCCCAAATAGGAAGTAAGGAAGGGCCTGCTGAATTCCTCCTATAGACAACTTTCTCAACTTCTCACACCTCAAAGTGTTCAGTGACATTGGTGGATCTAAATGTTGCCAACACACGCAGAAGGTTAACAAACTGAACTACTATTTAATATATATATTCTTCCTACATCTTTTTTCTTTTCCATATTCAAGTAACAGCTGGAATGTTTGCAGTGTGATAAGCAGACACAGAGAATACATAACCATCTGTGGTCTTTTTTTCTTTTTCTTTTTTAAGTTTAATCCCACTGAAAAGCAAAAGAAGGGAGAGAGGTGAGAGTGTGTCCAGGGTGGGGAAAAGGAGAGTGATGACTTTTCTTTTTTTTTTGGTAATAATTTAAAGTAGGTATGTCTTCGTCCACTCAGACTGCTATAACAAAATACCACAATCTGAGTACCTTATAAAGAATAGAGATTTATTTCTCACAGTCTGGAGGCTGATAAGTCCAAGATCAAGACTCTTGCAAATTCCGTATCTGGTGAGGGTCTTCTTTCAGGTTCATAGATGGTACCTTCCAGCTGAGTCCTCACAAGACGACAGGGTTGAATGAGCTGTCTGAGGCCCCTTATATTTATATTTTTATGTTATATATATACAGGGGGTGCCAAAAAATGTATATACATTTTAAGTATTACGTTTTCTCAAAAGATGGCGTTAATCAAATGAATGCTAGCATCACCATGAGACAGGCAGAATGGACAAAGTAAATGCTAGAAGCATGGTTGAGTGACTGTCATACTACACATTGCTACTGCAATTCAATTCAACTTCAAAAAGTAATACACAGATAACATCTCTTAAAATGTGTATACATGTTTTTGGCAACCCTGTATATGCCCATGCAAAGACTTGCTCCCAAATGTTCACACAGCTTTATTTTCAATAGATCAGCACTGAAAAAGCAATGCCTATTCACAGGAGTATGCGTACAATAGAATACTACTCTGCAAGGCGCATAATGGACTACCAGTGCACGCAAAAATGCAGGTCATTTGCAAAATCATAATGTCTAGTGAAAGAAGAAAGACACGAAGAATACATATCATACAGAATGAGTGAATTAATATACAATGCTATGAAAAGCAAAGTAATCTGTAGTAGCAAATATAGTGACTAGCAGTTTCTTAGGACCAGGAGTGCAGTGGACCATGCTTTATGCAGTGCTATGTGAACTGCAAAGGACCCTTTAGGATGATGGAAACATTTTGAGTTTTGACTGTGGCTGTGGTTTTACAGTTGTATATATCTCTTCATAAAACTCTATACTTTAAATAGATTCAGCTTTTTGTATGTAAATTCTACCAAAATAAAGTAAATAAAAAAAAATACGATGGGGCAACCCCCTCAGGTCCCCTCCCTCTGTGGGAGATTTTCTGTCTTCTTAATAAATCCTGCTTTCCAAAACAAACAAACAAACAAACAAACAACAACAACAACAAAATATATATATGATAGATGAATAAAGAGGTCATCATTTGGTCTGGCAAGGGCAGATAACAATATTTTTAGAAATGTTCAGGCATGAGAGAGTTAGCTTTGATAACTGTTTTATTACACAGAGCAGAGAACTGGTGCCAGCTCACAATAGTAGGCATGAAGTAAATTCTTTCCAACTTTCTTACCTTTTTAGTTTCTTACCCCTCTGCTGATGAGTCAGAAGTTCATGTCCCCAGAAATTATTTGGTGAAAAGGAGGAAGGCCGAGCAAGTACCAGGGAGAAGCTGTCAGTGGCAGCTTTTCCCAATGCCTGCTTTTCACCTAAAAAAGGCATAAATTGGGAGAAAGTTTTGACATTAAATGGAATTTAATTTTGTCTTATTATATTTGATTCACAATATTAATTATTGAACTGTAATTAATTTTGCATTTAAACTTGAGAAAACGTTTTGCAGTACCAGAAAGGTCACAGGAAAGGAATTAGTACCACAGAGAAGATTTAGAGGGGCAGTAAAGAAAAATAATGTATTTGCACTGATTTTATTGCAAGAATCCTGGTTTTTTAATGTAACTGTGACTAAACAAACAATAAGAATATAAGCAAACAATAGAATGATAATGTGCTAATTGCTTTCAAAAGGCCTTCTGTAGATTATATAAACAAAACCTTCTTTGCTAATTTTCAAAAAACTAAAGTAGGAAATGTATAAAGATGCAAAAGTACAGTAACTTTCACACTGCCTTGCAATTTCAGTACATCTACAGCAGTCAAAAATAAAAATAAGGCCAGGCTTGGTGGCTCAGCCTGTAATCCCAGCACTTTAGAAGGCCAAGGTGAGTGGAATGCCTGAGCCTGCGGGTTCAAGACCAGTCCAGACAACTTGGCGAGACCTCGTCTCTACAATAAATCAAAAATTAGTGGGCGTGGTAGCACACGCCTGTGGTTCTGGCTACTTGGAAGGCTGAGGTGAAAGGATCGCCAGAGCCCAACAGGGCAATGCTCTGGTGGCCATGAGTGTGCCCTACACCCCAGCCTGGGCAATAGAGTGAGACTCCAACTCAAAAAATAATCATAAAAATAAAACAAGGAGAAAGGACTACAAAAACAAAGGATGAAAAAAATTACAGATGAGCACAGATGTAAAAGATCAAAGTGATTAACTATTTAGAGAGCAAGTCTTAGACTAAATCTGACTGATGTAAGTAAATTTACTCTGTCCCCCACCATGCCTCCAATTTGCATTTTTCTCTTTTTCTATGATATTCCAGGTTTAAGAACAAAATGCAGCACTTATACAAATCAGAAAGTAAAATATCCTCGCTCCATTGCCGTCTTGGTTGCTAACTAATAGAGAGATCTTGAGTTAAACTCGGTTTCTATGGACTCTCTACAGAACCAGGAAACCAATTTTACATTGATAGCCTTATAGATTCAGAGCAATAGTCTAAATTCTAAGGAATTAGCTTAATGGAATAGGAAGATCATATAGTGAAGTTCTCCAGATGGGTCTCCAGAAAACAGGGGGTAATCAGAAGCAAGTATGCCTCATGCAAATCCTGCAATCAAGAATTCGAACCTATAAACTTTCTGAATTAAGCTGTAAAGTAAGCTTGCTAATTGAGGGTCTCAGGGTCTATCCATTTACCAGTCTCCAAAACTTCCTTTTGTCTTATTCCAAGCTGCTTCCAGCATTTACATGTGTATCTGGAGGTACAGAACTAGGGACATTTGTCGGTGTAAACTGTCAGCTCAGAGACTGAAGCATTCTTCCTACCACTCTACGTTAAGAACCATTTCAAGAATATACTGATCAGTCAACTCACTGTGTGGAAATTGAATATTCTTTTAAAAAATGGACTAGCTGGGGCTGAAAGAACACTGTAGTAGCTACTGCTTCCATAGGACTTTGAGAGCTTCTGCTACATTTTAAACCGTATAGATTGGGCCTGCAATCTAACCCTTTACAATTTGCATATCTTATTTAGTTTAAATAATTGTCTCTGTGAATCACTATCATCTTTTTATGGCATGGATTTATGATCTTAGGGAAGGGTGAAGCTAAGTAGACATCTTATCTTTTTTACCTCATTACTGTAACAGTTCTGGGGCTGACTTAGGGTTATAATAAAAAGTCTAATGCTAGTTTTACATTTGACTGCTGTTGGCTTTCAAGCCCCAGCACTTCCTCTTCCACTTCTACCCCACATCTGGGCAAGATGAGAAAGTCCCAGGCTCCCATCTTTGGCACCAGCAGAAACTTAGGATCATGTAAGCCACAGCCTGGGTAAGGGCATCTTCACCCCAGTCCCACTTCCAATCACAATAAAACTCTTAACCTCTTCTTTGTTCTCTTAAGTCACTTTGGGATCTCCTTGGAAGTCCACCCTACTCGCACAAGGCACCTTCTTTATGTGCATAATAAATGAATCTTTGTTGTCTTTTGGCATGTATGTATGGCATCATTAGTTTATACATCCAAACAAAATTTGGGATGGATCATCCATCACACTTATTCAGAGTGACCACAACAATTGTCACAGTGAGCAAGGTGTGTCAGTGATAACCATCATCTTTGGGTCTTTCTTCTTTGGTCAGCTTATTGTCTCTGTTGCTTGTTGGCTTGTATGTACTTTGAGCTGCTACCTGTTGACCAGTTTGAAGATTAAAGCCCATTATTAAATGCATATTTAATGAAGGCATGCTTATTTCCATTGTTTCTCCATTTGACAGCCCAAGTAGGTCCATGTGCAGAACTGAAATCAATGAATAATGACTTACCTTGGATTATCTCAGCTTTAATGCCTTGGAATCCACAATTAAGAGCTCATAACCAATATTACTAAAAATCACTGATATTATCCAATAAGCAATAGAAAGTATTTTGCTAGTATAGATGATGCTAGCATGTTCTGTTCAAGGCCAATTTGAACAGCCTTTCAGTCATGGTTTGATTTCACCTTTGAAGGAAATTAATACACCTTTTCCTAGCTACATTTTGGAATTCAAAAGCCATTGCATGTAATCTCTACAGGCAAAACCTTAACCACATCCATCTTCTTCAGGGATACAATTCTGAGGTTATTCTGATGACATACTCATGCAAGGAGGTTCATTTGGCACTTACAAAGGAGGTCACAAAAATGGGGTTGGTCATTATTCAACAAATTACATTTCTGAAAATTATTTGGTAAGCCATGATCCTATGCTGTTGACTCTTTCATTATCCACACTATTACTAGAGTAGCAAAACTTTTTACATAATCTTGATGCCTGTTTGACATTATCAATCCTGATATTCAAACCAAATTTTGATCTGGGGTGAGAGCCTGACCACAACAAGGGTACTGCCCATGGAGCCCCATCACAATTTGCAAAATCACCTTGAAGATTTATTTCAGCTGTAATAGTTAATAGTCCTAAATACTGTGATTTCCATTAAAGTATGAAATCTTTATTTTTTTTCTCTCCTTCCTCCTTTCTATTTTCATAGCCTTGATTATTTCATTCACCTTGAATAGAGCAGAAACCAACATGTGCCACAAATCTCCCTACAATATTTGTCTTGTTGTAATCTTCATATAAGTCGAAATGTTCTATAAATGACATGAATATAATTTTGACTTTATATGGAGTGAGCAGTTAATTTTATGATCACACTTGATTGAACATATTAATTCCTGATCTGAGACTGTTTTCATAAATAAAATTAAACAGAAATTTTTGTCATCTGAGAATAATAAAACATGTCAATATATATTTTTCTACTACAAGGATTGAATTTTAATCTCCTATCTTTCTTTTCAAAAGAAGGAAAAAGGCACAGTACTGTAGCAGATGAATCTGCTGTTTTGTGTGCGGTAGGCATGAGTTGAACATGATTCAATGTCCATATTTGTCATTTCACAATGTCTGTAAATCTGCATCTTTTTCTGGTAATTGCTATAGCCATAAATCTTATTTCATCAAGTTTGTGGTTTTTCTTCAGTGGAGTAGATTAGTTTACATTGGAGTTTCTGGCTATATCTTGAAGATAAAATAATCTTCTGTTAAATTGTAGAACTGACAGGCAATTAAAAAAAAACACTTAATGAGGTATGATTGACACACAAAAAGCTGGACATACTTAGTCCACTTGGACCACTTAATAAGTTTGGAGATAAGTATGAGGGTTGGAGAAAATATTTAGAGATGATTGCATAATTCTTTGAAATTAGGCATTCCTGTTCTGGAAGCTAGCCTTGAAAGATGAACCTACAGCTTCCCTACTACCATGAATAATGCCACTACATATATACACTTGAATTTGGGTTGGCCCTATTACTCCCTTTTGACAGAATGCAGAGAGAGTAATGTAGAATGATTTCCAATCTTAGGTCATAAGATCATAAGATGACTTGCAGCTTCTGACAAAGGCTCTTGTAATGCCTGCTGCAGGAGAAGTTAGCTGCCCTGCTGTGAAAAAAACTCAAGATAACCATGTCATTGGGCCATGTGAAGAGAGAGGAGACAGACAGAAAGACAAAGAGAGAGAATCAGCCTGTAGATATTATAGGCATTCAAGTTGTTTATCATTACATGAGTGAAGTGTGAACAATAAGCCCAGTTGAACATCCAGATGTCTCCAACTCCAACCAACCACCTCTAGGTGAATTTTATGATTTTCTAACTGGCAAAACTGCTGTCAAGTCATAGAACTGTAAGAGTTAATAGTAAATTGTTTGGGTTTTTGTTTTCTTTGGAGGGATGGAAAAATTTATGTGGCAATTGATAACTGAGATAGAATTTCATATCAGAGTGAAGGGTATGTCCATCACAAAAACCTAAAATGTGTAGTATTTCTTTTGGGGATGAAGTGGCAATGTTAGAACCAAGTTAAAAGTTGAAGGACATTTAGGAAATTGTTATTAGGGGTTGGAGAAAAGGAGATATGCTATAGAGTAATGAAAAATTTGGGAAAGCTCTGGAAAATAGAAATAAGACTAATGAACTAGTGAAATTGCCACTCTGAGTGTTTATTGTGCCAATTAATTTTTTTCAGTTGTATATGATATGTCATGTCTAGAGTCATGACATAAGCTGAAGAAGGAGATGTTCAGTTTCAAGACAGATCTATAGAAAACATTTCTGAGTCAGGACATACTGTTCAAAATGAACTGCCTTAAAATTGCATGCTTCTCATCCTTTGTGTGAGAAAAAACTCTCACATAAGAAAAGACATCAGCATCCAAGGACCATCGTTGAACTATGGAAATATTTACAGCAATGCCTAGCAATCTGCTCAGTGAAACGAAGATTTCAAAGAATCTTAAGGACATTGTCCAAAACACTCTGACTCTCAGCCCGACATAGAGAGAGGTTTATCTCAAAAAAGATTTCTGGGTGTGATTTTTTCCCAAGCAAGTGTATTAAAATGTAACATAAAAGATAGCCAAGAAACATTAAAAATTTTTTTTTACCTGCTTGGTCTGCAAGTGACAGAGACAGCTGAAAATGAAAAGAGGGCATATAGATCCTAGAACTTCTACACTTAGAAATAGGATAAGAAAACTACTCAACATCAAATATGATCTCCCCTTTTTTTGTTGTTTTAACAGAAAGAATGAGTCAGAGAATGGAGTCAGGAGCCACACAGAGAATCAAGACTCCTGTGGTATAAACTTGACAAGAATTGAGAAATGCTACAGACAGGTAATGGTTATGTGTCTTCTGTTGTCCTTCTTTTTGAATAAGGGTATTCACTGAAGTGTTCCTATCCATGCATTATATTTGCATGTTGTATGTGTGAAAGTCAGATAACCTTATTTCACAATTAAGTCATGAGGAGTCATACCTAAGGAATCATACCTGAGAAACTGTACCAGGAAAGTCTAACTTACACTTGGGAATATTTAGATAATTAATGCTCAGACAAATCTGATGACATATGGAATGAGACTTTGGAGCATCTTGACATGGGCTGAGTGCATTTTGAAATTAGATAGAATGTAAATAAAGTGTGGCCAGGGATAACTATAAATTCTGTATCATTCTTCCTTTTCAGATGCAGAGGAAGCTGGCCTGGTTTATCATTTTACTAATAGAACACAGTGGAAGTGATGAACTATTAGATCCTGGCTGATGTCTACAGGAAGATTGATAACTTCTTCCTCTTGGAAGACAGCTGCCATGTCTAAATACCTTAAGGCCTTCATACTCAAAAGACCAACCTAGCAATATGGAAAGAAAGTGGGTTCATGGAAAGAATTGAGATATCAAACATAAGTGAAAGCTCCTTGGACCTTTCAGCTGACCACACTGAAAATAAGAACTGAGGCCTAGAGATCTCCACTACCAGTTCCCCAAGTTTAGTCTTCTGGTATTGTGGGACATAAGCCATTCCTATGTGCTCATCTGAATTAATGGACAAAATTAAATAGTGCTTCCTTTAGGTAGGTGATAGACTCTATTTCTCCGATTGTATAGGATGTAAGAGAAAGACAATTTTACCTAAAACATATGGTCTGACAGTGGGTAGATTGATCTCATCAAGATGGTAAATAAATATATAAATTTTGATTGGAGTTTAGTAGAAAATAGATATGAATACTAAAACAATGTTTCAAGACCAGGTGATCAGAAGAATGCGTCAGGATGAATATGTAGCACTGGGTAGACAGGTCAAAGGCATGAGAGATTCTGAGAAGGCATATGCTGAAAGAAGTTAGAGATACCACTAAAAAGAAGCCTTGTCAACATCAGAATTTATCCAAAAGTATATCCTCTATTTTGCTATCAGGTTTGTGTTTCAAATCAATAGTTTTCAAACTTTTATTTTGAAAGTAGTAAACAAAAACTACATTAATCTTTTTCTTGCAGTCATATTCTTTCTACCAACTGTATTTGATTCCAGATTTTCCAGATTTTTGTCTAATGCAATAAATGGTCTCATTTCAACATAATTCTTCCTAACCACTTTTTAAAAATATTTCTAACTAGGTCTGTTTAGGTTTCATTATTATATCTGACTGCTTTGGCTCACTAAATTATTATAGCATGATGGAATTTGTTTTACATCATAATTGATGCTACATCTTATAGTTTCTCAAGCAATGGTTGATGGAAAAGCATTACAATAATTTCTAATGTCTTTCGTGTTTCTTAAATTTGCATGGAGTTCTTGGCACTGTACAAGTGTTTTAATTAGGCATGTTTTCTCATGGGATGACATGATAAAGAAATGCAAAATACTCATAGAGTACATGGAGAGTATGATATTTAAATATTAGAAAGAGTTACAAAGGACCAAAGGGATTTCTTAGCAATTGGTTTTCTATTAATAAGAAAGGAAATTCTAGAGAAAATTTCACAAGTTGTATCATGAAGGAGTATCTAAATATGCTGATCCAGAGACAAGAAGCCATTGAATTATGGAGATAACTATGGCTATTTGGTATCTGTCTTAGTCCACTTGAGCTGCTGAAACAAAATACCTGAAACTGGCTGATTTAAAAAGAATGAAAATATATTCTCTCACAGTTCTTGAGGCTGGCAAATTCAAGATCGGGGTTTTGGCAAGTCTGGCTTGTCTGGTGAAGCCAGCTCTCTGATTCCAAGGCACCTTGCTGCAGGATTCTCTGAAGAGAGAAATGTGGTATACTCACATGGCAGAAGGGGGAAGGTTTAAGGGCACCAAGCTGAATGCTGTGTGAAGCCTCTTTTATAAGGACCTTAATCCCATTTATGAGGGGGAAACATTCATCATGGCCTAAACACCTTTTAAAAGCCCCACTGCTCGAAACTATTACATTAACAACATCTGAATTTGGGAGGAGATACATTCAAGCTGTGGAAGTACCAATGATGTTGTTTTTGGCCATCTGGATAAATGGTTTGCAATATAATAGTAGTTGATGTCGATTTGGGTTTTTTTGTTGTTGGAAATGTATTTTCCATCTACCAAAATTTTCCCATTTCCTAAAATTTTTCAAAAGAAATTGTGCAAAAATTGTCAAAACACTCTTCATCAAAGTTAACGCATCATTTAAAAAATAAAATCAGTATGTCTTATTAAAATGAAATTAAGTAAAGTTAAATATCATCTGAGGAAGAATACATTCACATTTCTACACATAATTTCTATTATACTTTCAAATACACTCTCTATTTGACTAATTAAACATAGTTTGTCCTAGTACCTACACGTTTTGTCCTATGGGGAATGCATACACTATATTTAATATTTTGCCTTAAAAAATTCTATTATGCTTTTTAACTGCATGATTATTCCTCTTTACATCTTAATGGAAGGTAAGAGTGTGTAACACGAGGCAAATAAGATCTTTTATGCTAGCTGTCGGACAGATTTCCTTTGTGACTTGAAAACTTTATTGCCACTTAAAAGATATTATATTCAAAGAATTCACTTACAAAGTCTTCAGTGTGAAATCTTAAGGGGAACAATATGCTTTGATAACAGGAAAAATTGTCACTTTTGGTTATATAAGATAATTATATAAATATGTATGATTATTTTGTAATAAGTTACAGAATTAACTTATTAATAAAACCATACAGGAGCTATGCATTTGTATAAAATATGTGTGTCTATATCTGTCTCTGGGAAGCAATTTTGATTTGCCCACTTATCTAAATAAGTAAAACTTTAGATAATTACTAATGTATTTATTTTCAGAGAGGGGATAAGCATGGTACTTTATTGCATGTCTCACAATTATAGGGTTCAAAGAATAGTCAGATCTCTTTTTTATCTTCCATTTTGATTCCAGGGTACATGTGCAGATTTGTTATAGAGAAACAGTGTGTGATGGTGAGGCATGGGCCTCTGCTGACAGGTGGTGGACATGGTACCCAGTGGGTAGTTTCATCTTTTAGCCTCAACTCTCCCTCTTTACTTTAGGATTGGCCAAATGTCTGTAGATCCCATCCTTGTGCCCATACGTGTACAATGTTTAGCTCTCTCTTATTAGGGAGAACATATGATATTCAGTTTTCTGTCCTGAGATGATTTTCTCAAGGAGATAGTATCTATCACCATTCATGTTGCTACAAATTACAAGATTTTATTCTTTTTTTAAAGACTAAAATTAAAAGTCAGAAAACAACAGATGCTCATGCTCTTTTTTTAAAGACTGCATCGTATTCCATGGTATATATGTACCACATTTTCTTTATCTAGTCCAAAATTGATGGGAATCTAGATTGACTCCATGTTTTTGCCATTGTGGATAGTGCTGCAATAAACATGCATGTGCAGGTGTTCTTTTGGTAAAGTGATTTGTGTATCTTTGGGTGTATATCCAGTAGCGAAATTGTTGGGATGAGTGTTAAGTCTTTTTGAATTCTTTGAGAAATCTCCAAATTGCTTTCCACAAGGATTTAACTAGCTTGCATTCCAACCAACAGCATAAGAGCACTCCCTTTTCTCTGCATCCTCATGAGCATCTGTTGTTTTCTGACTTTTAATAAAAGCCATCTTGACTGATGTGAGATGGTATCTTACTGTGGTTTTGACTTGCATTTCTAAGATGATTTGTGATATTGAACATTTTTTCATATGTTTGTTGGCCATTTGTATGTCTTCCTTTGAGAAGTGTCTGTTCATGTCATTTGTCCACTTTTTAATGATGTCATTTGTTTTTTTTTCTTGCTGATCTGTTTGAGTTATTTGTAGATTCTGGATATTAGACCTTTGTCAGATGCATAATCTGCTATTATTTTATCCCATTCTATAGGTTGTCTGTTATCTCAGTTGATGGTTTTCTTTTGCTGTACAAAAGCTCTTGAGTTTGACTAGATCCAACTTGTCAATTTTGTCTTGTGCTGCTTTTGCTTTTTAGGTCTTGGTCATTAAAAGTATTAAATATACTTTCTTCTAGGATTTTTATAGTTTGTGGTTTTACATTTAAGTCATTAATCCATCTTGAGTTAATTTATGTGTATTGTGAGAGGAACGGGTTCTGCTTCATTCTTCTTCATATGTTTAGCCAATTTTTCCAACACTTTTACTGAATAGGGTGTCCTTTCCCCAGAGTTTGTTTCTGTTAACTTTGTCTAACATGAGGTGGTTGTATGCCAGCAGTTTTATTTCTAGCTTTTCAACTCTGTTCCATTAGTCTATATGTCTATTTTTGTACCAGTACCATGCTGTTTTGCCTTGTGGTAAGTCTGAAATCTGGTAATGTGATGACTACGGCTTTATTCTTTTTTGTTTAGGATTACTTTGGCTATTCGGGCTCTTTTTGCTTCCATATGAATGTAAGTATTATTTTTTTTCTAGGTCTGTGAAAAATGATTCTGGTAATTTGATAGGTATTGCATTGAATCTGTAGATTGCTTTAGGTAGTATGAACATCTTGATGATATTAATTCTTCCAATCCATGAACATGGAATGTTTTTCCATTTGTTTGTGTCATCTTTGATTTCTCTCAATTGTGTTTTGTATTTATCACTGTAGAAGATTTTCACCTCTTTGGTTAGATATATTCTAAGATATTTCATTTTGTGTGTATGACTATTGTACATGGGTTGTATACCTAATTTGGTTCTCAGCTTGAGTGGTGTTGGTGTATAGCAATGTCAATAGTTTTTGAATATTGATTTTGTATCCTGAGGTTTTGAATGTTGATTTTACTGAGGTTGCTTATTAGTGCTAGGAGTCTTTTGGAGGACTTTTTATGGTTCTTCAGATCATATAATCTATAAAGGTATATAATTTAACTTTCTCTTTACATAAAATTGCATACTCTCACCTGATTGCTCTGGCAAGTGCTTCTGGTACTATGTTAAATGGAAGTGGTGAGAGTGGGAATTCTTATTTTGCCAGTTCTTAAGGGGAATGCTTCCAGCTTCTGCCCATTAAGTATCATGGTGGCTGTGGGTTTGTCATAGATGGTTCTGACTATTTTGAGGAATGTTCCTTCAATGTCTAGATGATTGAGGGTTATTATCATGAAGGGATATTGGATTTCATAAAATGTTTTTTCTGCATCTATTGAGATAATCATGTGGTCCTTATTTTTATTTCTGTTTGTGTTGAATACATTTATTGATTTATGTATATTGAACTAGCTTTGCATCCCAGGATTAAATCCCACTTGATTGTGAAGAATTTTTTTTTTTTTGATGTATTGTTGGATGTGGTTTGCTAGGATTTTGTTGATAATTTTTGTTTCTATGTTCATCAGTGAAATTGGCCTGTAGTTTTCTTTCTTAATTGTGGCTTTGTCATTTTTTTGGTTCAAGATGATTTTTGGTTCAAGATGATGGCTTTGTAGAATGAGTTTGGGAGGAGTCTCTCCTTCTCAATTGTTTTAAAATTATTTATAAATAATTTTAGTAGCTTTGGGACCAGCTTGTCCTTGTATGTTTGTAGAATTCACTGTGAAGGCATTAGGGTTCTGGACTCTTTTTGTTGGGTAAGTTTTAATTACTGATTCAATTTCATAGTCATTATTGGTCCATTCAGGGTTCAATTTCTTATTGTTCCAATTGGGAGGTTGTCTGCGTCCGGAAATTTATCCATTTCTACTAGATTTTCTAATTTGCATGCATACAGGTGTTTATAGCAATCTCTGATGATTCTTTGTATTTCTTCTGAATCAGTTGTGATATCATCCTTTTTATTTCTGGTGTGTTTACTTGGATTTTCTCTCTCCTCTTTCTTGTTATTTGAGCCAGAGGTCCATTGGTCTTGTTTATCCATTCAAAGAATGAGCTTTTCGGCTCTTTGATCCTTTGTAAAATTTTTTTCTCTCAATTGCAATTTTTTTTTGATTATTTGTTTTCTTCTGCTAGCTATGGTTTTAGTTTGTTCCTGTCTTTCTAGTTTCCTTAAATGAGATGTCATATTGTTAATGTGAGATCTTCCTGCTTTCATAATTTGGGCTTTTGGTGCAATTTTTTTTTTTCTTCTTAGCACTGCATTAGCAGTGCTCCAGAGTTTTGGTATGTTGTACTTATTTTCATTTATTTCAAATAACTTTTTTTATTTTTGTCTTGATTTTGTTTCTACCCAAAAATCTTTCAGGAGTAAACTGTTTAATTTCCATGAATTTTGTGTGTTTTTGAGGATTCCTCTCAGTGTTGATTTTTAGTTTTATTCTGTTGTGGCATAAATGTGCTTGATATGACTACAATCTTTGGTAGTTACTCAAGGTTGATTTATAACCAAGTATGTGGTCCGTTTTGGAGTATGATCCATGTGTGGATGAGAATAATAAATATTCCATAGATGTTGGGTTAAGTGTTCTGGACATGTCTGTTAGCTCTAAAAGTTTAGCATCCAGTATTTATTTGTTTTGATCTGTTTAGAGCTATTAGTGGGGTGTTGAGGTCTCCCATAATTATGTTGGAGTTGTCTGTGTTTTCTCTCAGGTTAAGTAGCAGTTGTTTTATAAATCAGGGTGCTCCTGTGTTGAGTACATATACCCTAAAGTCTGTTTTATTTGATATAAGGATATTGACCCTGCTCTTTTTCTTTTCTATTTGCATGGCAGAGGCAATCTTCTAGAGACAGCAAAAGGATGGCTCTGGTTCTTTAATTCAGTTTGCTACTATGTCATTTACGTGGGGCATTAATGCTGCTAACACTCAGGGTTAGTTTGGAGATGTGAGGGTTTGGTCTTGTCATAATGTTGAGGAGGTGCTTAGTGGTTTGTTTTGTGAGTAATTTATGTGATCTATAAGTTGTGCATTTACTTGTGCTTTCAAGATGAATAGTATCTTTCTTTTTTTTTGTTCTTTTTCTCTTTTTTGTTTTAAAGATATGGGGTACAATACACGGTTAGATACACAAATGTTCATTATGCAGGTACCATTGCTGATGAGGTGTGCTCTCCCACCGCAGATTCCCACTACTGCCAATCCCGCCTCTGCCCCACCCTCCCACCCCCTGCCCCAGCAGTTTCCCGCTACTGCCAATCCTTTTCTTATAGTATTACGATAATAATTTCATGGCTGTTTCTATTTTTTTGCTACCGTGAACAATGCTGCAATAAACATACGTGTACAGGTATCTTTTTCATCGACCTTCCATATGACCCCACATCTTCCTTTTTTTTTTTTTCTGTGAATAGAACTCCCTTAAACATCTCTTATAAGGCCAGTCTCAAGGCAACAAATTCCCTTAGTGTTTGTTTTTCTGGGAAGGACTTACTTTCATTTTCATTTATGAAGCTTAGTTTGGCAAGGTAGGAGATTCTTGGTGGTATTTCTTTTCTTTAAGAATATTATAAATGGGTCTTCACTCTCTTCTGACTCATAAAGTTTTGCTGAGAAGTCTGCTGTTATTCTAATGCACCTTGCTTGGTAAGTGTTTTGACTCTCCTTTTTTGCTGCCCTTAATATTTTGTGTGTGTGCTAATATTTGATAATCTAATGACAATGTTCCTTGGGGATGGTTGTCTTGTATCATATCTTGCAGGGGGTTGGATGCCTTCTACCTGCGTGTTGTTATCTCAAATCAGATGGGGAAGTTTTTGCAGATTATGTCTGCAACTACTTTCTCCAGAGTTCTCTCATTTTCTCCTTCTCTTTCAGACATATGCTGATGAGACAAGATTGGGTCTCTACATAATCCCATATCTCTCAAAGGCTTTATTCATTCTTTGATGTTCTTCTTTATTTTTATCTGCCTAGATTGCATCTAGGGATTGGTCTTCAAGCTCTGCAATTCCTCAGCTTGGGTCAGCCTGTTGTTAAGGCTTGCAGCTCTGTTTTGATATCTTGAAGAAAGTTCTTCATTTCTAGGAGCTCAATTTGGTTCTTTTGTGAAACACCCATTTCTGCTTTCAGTTATTGAACTGTTTTCATGGCCTCTCTGATTTGGGAGTCTGCTATCTCATGCATCTCGATGAGTTTCTTTGCCATTCATATTCTGAATTTTATGTCTGTCATTATGGGCATTTCATTCTATAATTGATTCATTACTTGGGGACTGGTGCTATCGTGTGAGGGTGGCACAACACTCTGCATTTTTGCTATCAGAGTTTTTTCACTGGCCTCTTCCCATCTGAGAATACTTTTTTCTTCTTCTTCCTGTTATGTGTTGTTGTTCAGACTGTAGATCTGTAGATGATAATAGAAGACCTGCCTAGTACTACCTAGTGAGTCCAGCAGTAGGCCTGCTTAGTTACAAATACTGCAATCTCCTCCCTAGAGGCCATCAGGCCATGACTAGGAGAGCAGCTCAGACAAAGAGTGTTGTTGGGCACCCTGGTCACTCTCTGCTAGCACCAAGCAGCACTCTCCACTAGCAGCAGAGACTGTGCTGGAAAGGACTGGCTCTGGCACACAGTTTGTCAGTTAATAGGAAACCAACTCCATGGTGAATTGCCTATTTTAGGTAACTGGTAGCTGGCCTCCTTAAAAGGCAGGGAGTGGAAGATCTGAAGGCCAGTGGTTAGCGATCAGCACCCAGTTAAATTTGCAAGGATGGGAGGGTGCTAAATGTGCCCTCTCTCCTTGCTGCTCTCATTTATTGGCTCTGCAGGCATGTGGAAATTTCCCTGCTGTGCTGCTCCCTCCCTAGTCCAGGAGCACAAGCAGCAAGGGCCAGTAAGTGCCTGTCTTTCAGTGGAGAGGCCTTGAGCCTACCTCTTTGTCCCACAGTGGTGGCTGCTGATGTTAATTTGCATGGGGGCCAGTGATCTGTGGGATTCCATGCAGACTTGGGTGGTGCCTCAGCCCCAGTTGGTCACAGAGGTTTACTCTTAACAGTAGCAGGGGCAGTTGGAGTCCATGAGAATTTCTTATTGGCTCTTTCACTCACTATTTCTAGATGTTGGGAAGCTCCCTCTTGGTGATGGAACTGGTTCCTATCAGCGGGCTCTGTGGTCTCACATCCTCCACTGAATCCTGGGAGTAAGTTCCTCTGTGTTCTGCTTTAAGTGTAACAACTTGTTCCATATTTTTGTTTTCTCTCCTTGGGAGAGGTGCATACAGCAGCTACTCATTGGCCATCTTGCCCCACACCCAATTATTAGTGTTTTTAGAAATAGGTTAATTAGTTGACACAGCTGTTACTTTTTGTTTTTATAATGTGCATCTAAATATGATTCAGAAAAAAAGAATTATTATGGCATTCAGTTTTATAAAAAGCTATAACAAATTTCTTCTTTGAAGCTATTGACGTTATTGCTATTTCATAGGTTATTTTATAAGTTCATTAATTAACTGTAGTATACAACGCCCACAAATTATATTACTGAAAAATGACAAAATGTCAAAAATTTAAAGATATGTGTAATACTTTTCTATTGAAGATTTTAAGCCTTCATTTGCTTTATTTAAATATATCCAATTGCATCATTAATACCTGAAGACTTTTCATATAATGAAAAATGATATTTGTAACTGTCTAAAGAAGAAAGCTTTTCCCTACTCTATAGTTTGATTCCTCTAATTAATAAGCATAAACATATAAACAGAAGGAGGAAATCTTACTGGGTAGGCCAGAGTAAGCTAAGAAAATCCAATTATTTCTCAATTATAGTCTCTCAAAAATGTACAATGGAGGGGAAAGATCTAAGAAGGAAAAAAAAGCCAACATAATTTTTAGATGGACTTCCCTCTCCAAAAAAAATGTAAAATCTTAAAGACTTGTTTGCCACAGAGGGTCAGAAGACTGTGCTACATAAGTTGTGCCTACTTGTTTCTTCTTTATTTTTCTTTAAACATTGGCTTAACCTTCTACTCAGAGATAGTTCATAGAAGAGGGAACTTGTCTTTACTTGGGCCCCAGTTCACAAATTGTGTACTATCTTAAAAAAACAGATCAATAATGACAATGGCAATTCATTTGTGTTAAAATTAAATGAATAGGAAAATTATACTTGCTACATTATTTTGTGTAAAACCTTCAACAATTTGTAAATATGTTTTCTAAAGGATATTCAACTATATCATATATTTATATATTTATATCATAATTATTTTCTCACATAGTTTTACAACTGCTTTCTAACTCTATTCTTTAGCAATATTCCTGGGCTCATTTTTTCACATGACAAACCATTTAAATGTCAC
This sequence comes from Tarsius wallacei, assembly GCA_963574415.1. Lineage (NCBI taxonomy): Eukaryota > Metazoa > Chordata > Mammalia > Primates > Tarsiidae > Tarsius > Tarsius wallacei. The sequence goes on along the minus strand of CAUYQG010295239.1, from coordinate 432 downwards.
CCATTTATATTAAGGGTTATTTTTCACATAAAATAAATGGTTACTTTTCTGTGATTTTTTTTTTTCATTATTCAATATTTTTTATTGTGATATTGTGGGGTACAGTTAAGGGTTAGGTACACAAATATGCCTCGTTCAAGCACCCTTGTTGATAAGAAGTGTCCCCCCATCCTCAGACAGGTATTTACTACCATTAATCCCTTCCCCTATCCCTCCCCCACATAGTTTCCCACCACTGTCAGTCATTTTCTTGTGGTAATATGCTAGATGATCAAGGTCTACTATATGAGTGAGAAAATGTGATACTCAGTTTTTTGTTTCTGTGAGAGGTCACTCAGTATTATAGACTCTAGTTCCATCCAGGTTGCTGCAAAATTCATGATTTCGCTCTTTTTTAGGGCTGCATAGTATTCCATTGTATATATGTACCAC
>CAUYQG010295236.1:0-13630 GCA_963574415.1 Tarsius wallacei | reverse complement strand
TTTTTTTTTGTTTTGAGTTGGAGTGTCACTCTGTCACCCAGACTGGAGTGCAGTGGCACACTCCCAGCCACCGCAGCCTCGACCTGCTGGGCTCCAGGTGTCCTTCTGCCTCCGCCTTCCAAGTAGCTGGAACCACAGGCGCGCGCTACCACGCCCGGCTAATTTTTTGGTTTATTGTAGAGATGAGGTCTCGCCAAGTTGCCCAGGCGGGTCTCGAACCCACGGGCTCAGGCAATCCACTCACCTCAGCCTCCCAAGGCATGGGATTACAGGCTGAGCCACCGAGCCCGGCTTCTTTACTCTTATTTATGTGCTTGGTCTATCTCCTTTTTCCAGAATCTTTCACATTCAGGTATTCTTGCAAATAAGCGTCTATGATTCTCCCATTCCTGCAGGTCCCTTCCTATTCTCTGTTATAACACTTTCCAGGTGAACTGCCCCTCTCCCTTCGGCTCTGTAAGATATCTTGGGGCAGCCCCTTGGGGTCCCCTCCCAGTGTAGGAGCTTTTCTGTCCTCTCAATAAAAAAAAAAAATCTCAATAACCATGGTACCCTAGGGGTTTGTGGCCTGCTCTTGGGATGCCTCTGAACTTCTGCTTTTCCACAAGAGTCATGGACTTAGCAAGCCACAACTGTCTATTCCCAGATCTCTTTATGCCACTTATATTTTGGTGTTGTAATCACAAAATCGAATTATATATTATGTAAACCAAAAAACATTTAAGTCATTTTCATGCTTCTTGTCAAAATGATGTCTTTGAAATTACCACCATCTAGCTTCCAGTAGTTGTAGTAGTGGCAGCAACATTAGAATTATTGGTTAGCACTCACTTTGTGCCACAGTCTGTTCTGAGCATTTACATATATTAACTAATTTAACTTTTACAGTACCTTTCCTCATTTGCAAATGAGGCAACAATTAGAGAAAGGTAAGAAACTTGTCTACAAACATACAACAAGTAAGGGATAGAACAGGAGTTTGAAGCCAGGTCTTCAAGCTTCCATAACCTGTGTTCCTACCCATTACTCTGTGGTACCCTCTGGGGTGTGTTTCTGTTTCGTTAAACTGAACCCTCAACCTTCCTAAACTGTGGTAATTTGGCTATCAGCTGCTCTTCTTTTTTCTCCTCTTTTGGAAATTTTGTAACTGCAAATTCCACAAAAATGTATCTGTCAACCTTCCTTTCTAAGTGCTCCGTGTTCTCTATTTTCCTAGCTCAGACCCAGCCTTTTCCTTCCAAGGTCCAAGGGGCTACTGCGTTTTCTGTTTTCCATAATTCAGTTTTCCTCCCAGTGGTGTAACTCCCTCCAAGAACTCATCTATTCTAAGAGTGCATGATGCTCACAACTGGCCCTTTTGTCTCCCTTGTACCATCTAACCCCCTATTTTACCAGTCTGTGACTCACTCCACAGGTGTGTCCACTTACCCTGTTCTTCCTGTGTCAAAAACTAAAATCATCCTCATTCCTTCTTGCTACCTTCACCACACATACACACCCCCACCCCAATCTTTCTTTTCATTCCAGAGCTTTGCTGCCATGTGGTCATTTTGAATCCTCTTCCTTTACCACTCTCGAATTGTTCCATTCATATGTGGCAGCTTCATTGATATATTTTTTTTAAACCACTGAGAAATGGCTTTAAATCTTCTTCCTTACTTTTTACTTTCTAGTGATATCTTCTAAAATCAGATCCAGATTATCTCATGTCTGAATATCTTTAAGTCGAGAGTTCTTTATTTTTGTGCCATGGACCTCTTGGGCCCTCTGTTGAAGGCTATATATTCCTTTTTTATATCTAAAAAAGTAAAATACTTAAGACTATAAAAGAAACAAATTATGAAAATACAGTTAAAAATTAAAAGCTAGAAAATGGCTAGGTGTGGTGGCTCATGCCTGTAATCCCAGCACTTTAAGAGGCCAAGGCAGGAGGATTGCTTGAGTCCAGGAGTTCAAAGCCAGCCTAGGCAACATAGCAAGACCTTATCTTTACAAAAAATAACCTGGGTATGGTGGTGCATACCTGTAGTCCCAGCTACTCAGGAGGCTGAGGTGAAAGGATCACCTGAGCCCAGGAGGTCAAGGCTGCAGTGAATCACGATCGTGCCACTGGACTCCAGCATGGGTAACAGAGTGAGATTCTAACTAAAAAAAAAAAGCTAGAAAGTACAGTTATCAAAATTTTTTCAAAATGTGATATAATAGTAGATGTACTTATTTATACATTAAATAATGAAACTTAGGGATAGGTCTAATAACTATTATAATCTCAAAGAAGAGATTGTTGTAAACATATTTTGAGAAATATTCAGCCATAACATGACATGAAAATACCATCATTCACAAACTAGTACACAGTCACAAGAATTGCTATTACTACTGTGCTGTTGTTAATAGTCATAATCAAAGAGCCCAATGAAAAGATGTAATTTTTTTCCTGTAAACATTCACAAGCCCTGATTTCTGCTCACCAAGTTAAGAACTCTTGCTTTAAGTCCCAGTTAGCTTTGTTGATTTCTTTTATCTATATCACCTTAGAGCGCTTTACCATTTATATTGTAACTAACCCAACATGATAAACTCTCCGATGACTGCTATACCAGTACTTGTCAAAATCTTAATGTATCAAGAATCATCCAGGCATCTTGTTAAAGTGCAGATTTCGATCCATTAGGTCTGGGGTGAGGCCTCAGATTCTGTATATCTAATGAGCTCCCTGGTAAGGCCAAAGTTTCTCCTTGAAGACCCACACATTGAATAGCAAAGTGCTGTATAATGTTTAAGCATCTTTCCTCTATAACAGGGATCAGTGAACTATAGCCTACAGATTGTGAATAAAGTTTTATTAGAACACAACCATAACTTTATGTTTATATATTGTCTGTGTTTTCATGCTACAATGGGAGAGGAGTAATTGTGACAGAGACCGTATGACCCACAAAGCCTAAAATATTTACTCTCTGACTCTTTAAGAATAAGTTTGCCAACCTCTGCTCTAAATATCATCCTGCCTTCTTTGAAATTATTTCTCTATGAGTTTTGCATTGCATTTGAGCCAGTGTTCTGAATCTTGTTTACTCACAGAATACTCCTCCCTGCATTGATGCTTTTGGTTATGGTTTATGCTGTCTATTTTTGTACTGTGGACCATTTAAACTTTGAGGGCATTTCTCAAATAATGTAAAGTTTCATAAGGACTGACACACTGTACTTTCTCCAGAAGACAGCTGCCAAGTTAATACCCAGAGGAAAAGATGGCAAGATATACTTTTGAAGCAAGGTGCATTCATCAGCAAGAAAACATTGCCCACTGAAAAAAGCCGTGAATGTAATAAGTTTGGAAAAACAGCACTTCTGAGCACTGATCTTTTTTCTTCAATTCAAAGCCCCAATAACTGGGACCTTTATGGAAAGAGTTTGAACCATAATTTAGACTTGATTGGTTTTAAGAGAAACTGTGCAAAAAAGCAAGATGAGTATTATGGGTATGGGAAATTGCTACAGTGCGTAAACCACGATAGAAGACCTAATGGAGAAAAACCCTGGGGATGCAGACACTGTGAGAAAGCTTTTAGCCATAACCCAGCACTTATGTATAAACCAGCAGTAACTGATTCTCTTGGATGCAAACGAAAGAGGGCTCCACCTGCAGAAAAACCCCATGTCTGTAGTGAGTGTGGGAAAGCCTTCTGCTATAAGTCTGAATTCATTAGGCATCAAAGAGGTCACACTGGGGAGAAGCCTTATGGATGCAGTGACTGTGGGAAAGCATTTTCACATAAGTCAACCCTCATTAAGCACCAGAGAATTCACACTGGGGTAAGACCCTTTGAATGTTTTTTTTGTGGAAAAGCCTTCACCCAGAAGTCACACCGTACAGAACATCAGCGAACACATACAGGAGAGAGACCCTTTGTGTGCAGCGAATGTGGGAAGTCATTTGGTGAGAAGTCATACCTCAATGTACATCGAAAAATGCACACAGGAGAAAGACCCTATCGCTGCAGAGAATGTGGAAAATCCTTCAGCCAGAAGTCATGCCTCAATAAACACTGGAGAACTCATACGGGAGAAAAACCCTATGGATGCAATGAATGTGGCAAAGCTTTCTACCAGAAGCCAAACCTCAGTAGACATCAGAAAATTCATGCTAGAAATAATGCCTACAGGAATGAAAACCTAATTATTGTGGGAAAGTCTTGAGCAAAATATCTGTTTTCATTGTATATAAGGGCCTTCGTCCTTAGGAGAACTCTTATTGATTTAATGAAATTGAGCAAAGTGTTTTATTATAATGGAAATCATACTCCAATTGTGATATAAACTTTTACAGAAAATACTTTATGAAACATATGTGGTTACCCTGGCATATAAGAGTTTTAAAATGCTTTAAATAGAATAACAACAGAATACAAAATATATGTGAAGAGACAAAGTATGTTCAACGGTGAGCCATGCAATCAGCACTATTTGTATTTTGGAGTTGTGAATGTGAATTTAACATAAATTGTGAATATCAAACATGTTACATAGTATATAGAGTGCCATTTACCAAATTTTCCACTCTTCAAATCACCATCATATTTTGGTGTTGTAACAGTACCGTAAATAACAACAACAACGTGGCCCACTATTTTAAAAACAACTTTATTATACCAGCTACATTTTCCACTCTTTTTGTAATAAATGTAAATGGCTCTAGCAGTTGTTATTGAGCCCTTTTCAGAATAATAAAGCAATATTTTTAAATCTTTTGATAAGTCAGCTAAAAACTTTAAACATTTATGTTGAAAATGCAAAGGTAAGGAATAATTTAACAACCTAATATTGGTAAATGAAACACTGTAAACTTGATGATTCAGCACACTCACTATTTGACAAAAAATAGTGTCACCCTGGTACATTGTACACTGTTCGTATTTTCTTAGTCTTGCTTCAAATGTTCTATAGTGGATTAGAAGATGAAGCACACAATATTCTCTACATGGGTCTTATAATTCAGAAATATTTTCTGCAGAAACCAATGAAGGAGATTTTATTTTTCTTTATTTTTCTTTTTTGCAAATGTATTAAGCAACATCAATTTTTCTTCTTTATAAATTTCTTTGTGATTGTCCTGGACACTAAATCTCAAGGTTTTCATCAATTCAGTGTTTGAAAAGAAGTCTGCTTCTGTGCGCTCCATATCATATATATAAGAAAAGAAATGGTGACTTGGAATCTGCATTTTTAAAAATTGCCTCCATGTAAGACTGCCTGATCCAGAATGAGAAAGGAGATGTAACCACAGATTTAGACATAATTTTTAATGATAAAAAGATACCTCATATAACTCTAGATAAAAATATTTTAAAACAGAAAATGGATGCTTTTCTAGAAAACCATAAGTTATTAAAATTACAATAAGTAGTTAACTTGGTAGAACAATTACCATTGAACTACTTAGAAAAGTGATTAAAGATCTACAATGGAAAAAGGCTCTAGGCTCAGATGATTCTACCTACTCTTAAAGAAAGAGTAATAATACTAGTGTTATTTATTATATGAATATTATAGAATCCATAAACTGTACTCCTCATTTACTTTATGAAGTCAGAATAAGTTAAACACCAAAACCAAATAAAGGCAGTTAGAAAAAAAAACAAAAACAAAACTCCAGGCCAATTTTACTCAAGAATATAAAAACAAAAATTATAATTAAAATACTAGTAAATAGAATTCAGCAATATGCCCAAAGAATGACATAGTAAAAGTTGCCCTAGGAATGCAGAGCCAGCTCAGTAATAGGAAATATATCAATACAATTAACAGCTGAGGGAAGAATCATGAACTATCAATAGATGCTGACAAGGCATTTAATAGAATTTGCAAATATTTCTAATCTAACAAAATATAAATTATAATAGATGGTAGCCACTTTTGGTCTTTAAACCAAAACCCCATAGCATATTTTATGCTGAAGCCATTTTTTAAAAAATCAGGAATTTAATATTGTCTTTGAGGTAACAGTGAAGGCAATAAAAAGAAAATAATTGATATAAAGGATGGAAAAGAAAAGGTAAAACTATCCATTTTTACTGATGGTATGGTTGTATACCAATAAACGAAGAAGCTAATAGGTTTTTTTTTTTTTTAGTTAAGATAAATGTTCCAAGAAGCCAAAGTATGAAAATAAAGAGTTGCACTGTACAGTGACGATAAACAACTAATAATTTATGTGCACTTCTTTTGGAATTACATTAAATCTAGTGTTTTTTTTACTTATATGAAATGATCTAAAACTTCATATGGAAAAATAAATGCCTGAAAATCTAGACAAGAAAAGGGTATGAAAAAGAAAATGTCATACCATTTATCAAAACATCACTTGTACCCATAACTATATTCAGCTTTTATGTACCCATAATAATGAAAACCTTTTAAAGGTTTATGCCAGGCATCAGAAGATAACATGAAGTCATTCTAATGAAATTAATACAGTATTGACAAAGGAGTAGATATATGCATCAGAAATAGACCTTGGTGTATATGAGCTTTTTTATGTGGGAGAAAGTTGGAATCTCAAACCATAGGAGGAAAAAAGTTTATTTAAAAGTATTCTGACACAATTGGCTTTTAATCTCTAAGAAAGTAAAGTTGAACTAACAGCACAAACCATAGCCAAAAAATAAGTTTTGGGTGGTTTTAAAACTTAAATTTCTAAAATAACAAAATTCTTAAAAGAAACTAAAAAGAGGCTACATATTCAATCTAGGAGTTTGGAGAGATTAACTTTACTAATACAGGATACTCAAAAGCTATTTTATAATAAATATTTGACTACATAAAAGGTGCAGTCTTTTGAATGGCAATATATGTCATTAACAAACTCTATAGATGAGAGGTTGGGGAGAAATATTTGTAGAGCTGATCAGAGAGAAAGCACTCTTCAAATTGGCAAGTAAAAAATAACCCAGCAAAGAATATGAATAGACCATTGTGAGAAGAGCAAATCTAAGTGGCTAGTGAACCAGTCCAAAAATGTTTAACATCCGTAGCTGTTGGGGAATGCAAATTAGAGTATATAACACTATGTAAGAGTGCTTCTTACTGTCAAAACTAATGGTGATATACACTGTTGGTGGAAAGAAATTTTGGAAAGCATTTCAAATTACTCTTTTGAAAAGCAATCTGGTAACATATTAAAATACAAATTAAAATACACTTTGGAGCATCTTTTCCTTAGAAGTAAAACCCCCAATACATAAAGGACAGATGGACATGTGAGCATGGTTATTATAAAATTGTTTCTAATGACAAAAAACAAAGCAAAGCAGACACTAGAATTAAAGTGAGTACCCATCATTAGGGAAATTGAAGGAAGGAAAGAATTGTAGTATATCCATTCCATAGAATGTTTATATAGCCATAAAGGTGGACAAATTAAAACTATGCTAGTAGACTTGAGTGGAATTCCACAATGTTTTCCTGAGTGAAAAAAGCAAGAAGATATTGTCTTAAGTATGCCCCATTTTTGTAAATCATTTACAAAAAGTCTCTAAGTGTTTACTAGTGATAATATGTACCTGTGTTTAAGTTTATGTATGATTTTATATGCATGAAGAAAAGTACAAATTGAGTTGGGGGAAGCTGGTTGATACAGGTAGGTTATGGGGGAGTCAGGGATTGGGAAAAGGAAAACCAAAAAGAAAAATATGTAAATGACTGAACCCAGTATATTACAAATGTATGAGTAAAGAAATTTGGCTAGGGAGGGTGTAGATTACAATTCTAATTTGTAGTGAAGTTCATGGTGTAGATTGTTAAATGAAAAGGACAAATTGCATAATAATGTATATGATTCTATTTTAAAATATTAAAACCCCTATAGGTATATATATGCATGTATATGTTTATATGAACAAAGAAAAATGTGGGAGGATATAAATCAAGGTGTTAACATTGGTTACCTGAGTAGAGAAGGGTAAGAGTTGTTAAATTTCCATATCTTTGTATTGTTTTACTTGTTAACAACATATGTTGCTTTTGTAATTTGAAAAACATAAAATAAAGGGGAAAAAATTCAAACGGTATGAAGCCTTGAAAATGATTGTTTTCTGACAAGGTGGCACCTGGCCTGTTCTGCTGCCTCTCCCTCAGCTCAATCCTGGGGATATCACCAGAGTAAAAGTAAAATGTGTAGATCTGAAGAGCAAAAGGAAAGACTTTGGGAAACTCCCAAGTAGAAATAAATCTTTTGCTAATTTTAGACTTATAAAAAATTTACAAAACAAAGTTCTTATACAGGCTTCACCCAGCTTCCCCTAATGTTGACATTATAGAACCACAGTACACTTATTGGTATAATACTTGAAGTTAAACTATAATCTTTATTTGAGTATCAAAATTTTCCTACAAATGTTCTTTGTCTAGTCCAAGATCTAGTCCAGGATCTTACATTGTATTTACTTGTTATTTCTCCTTCGTCTTCTCCAATCTGTATGTTTTTTCAGTCTTTTCTGTCTTTCATAACTTAGACACTCTTCAAGAATTTTGTGGAATATTCCTCAGTTTGGGTTTGATCCATTGTTTTCTCTAATTATACTGAAGTTATGCCTTAATACAGTAATACCACAGAAATGATATCGCTTTCTCAGTGCATCATATCAGAGGGTATATGACATTGATGTTGTTTTTCCCCCAGCTTTATTAAGATGTAATTGATAAAAATTATGTATTTTACATTGTACAATCTGATGTTTTGATACGTGTACACATTGTGAAATGATTAAATCAAGCTAATTAATATATTCATCACCTTTTTGTGTGGTGAGAACATTCAAGATTTAGCAAGTCAATCTCTTAGCAATTTTCATGTATATAGCACAGTATTATTAACCACAGTTACCATGCTGTAAAAATATTTCCAGAACTTGTTCATTCTAACTGAAACTTTATACCCTTTTAATCAACATCTCCTATTCCCCTCTATCCCAGCTCCTGACAATCACCACTCTACTCTCTGCTTCTGAGTTAATTGTTTTAGATTCCACAGGTAAGATCACGTCTGTGTCTGGCTTATTTCACTTAATATAATATCTTCCAGGTTCATCCATGTTGTTTAAGTTACAAGATTTCATTCTTTTTTTAAGGCTGAATTGTATCCCATTGTATATATACTTCACATTTTCTTTATCCATTCATTTATTCCTCTTGGTTGATTTAACATCTTGGCTATAGTAAATAAAGCTGCAGTGAACATGAGAGTACAGTTATCTCTTTGACATACCGATTTCATATTATTTGGATATATACCCAGAAGTGGGATTGCTGGATTACGTGGTAGTTCTATCTTTAATTTTTTGAGGAAACTCCATACTGTTTTCCATAGTGGCTGTACTAATTTATATTTCCACCAACAGTGTACAAGGATTCCCTTTTCTCCACATCTTTTTCAACACTTATCTTTTGTCTTTTTGATCATAGCCATTCTAATAGGTCTGAGGTGATAGATCATTATGATTTTGATTCGCATTTCCCTAATGATTAGTGATGTGAAACATTTTTTCAAATATCCATTGGCCATTTGTATGCCACCTTTTGAGAAGTCTATATTCAGGTCCTTTGCCCTTTTTATAACCAGCTTGTTTTCTTGCTATTGTTATGTCTTATTGGTGGTCTTAACTTTGATCACTTGGTTAAGGTGCTCGCTGCCAGATTTCTCCACTGTAAACTTACTGTTTCTTCCTTTGCAGTTAATAAATATTTTACACAAGATGTTTTGCAGAGTTTCTTTTAAAAAAAAAATATTAGTAGGCCCTGCACCAGAGAGATTGTTTGATTAGCTCTGGCTGAGAGGTCAGGCATTCCCAATAATTCTGGTGGTGAGCCAAGCGTGAGTCTCAGATTTGAATCACACCACGAATCATTAGCCCTGAAACAAAGCATCTTTTACATAGAAAAATAGTAATGAAAAACACTGTGGACACGGTTTAGCTTTGGTAACCTAAGTATGTTAGTTATCTAGTGCTGGCTAACAAATTATCACAAACCTAGTAGCTTAAAGAGAAATTTGTTATCTCATAGTGTCTGTGAGTCAGGAGTCTAGGTGTGGCTTAGCTGTGTCCTCTGGTTCAAGGTTTCACAAAGCTGTAGTACAGGTGTCGGCTAGAATAGCGATCTCAACTAATCTTCAAATAAAGAAGGATCTGCTTTCAAGATCACATAGTTTGGCAGAATTCAGTTTCTCATGTCATGTTGGGCAGAGGGCCTCAGTTTAGTGCTGGCTGTGGACCAGAGGCCACTCTCAATCCTGTGCAATGTGGGCCTCTCCAAAGTGAAGCTCACAATGTAGAGCCTGCTTCAAATAACAGCCTGCTACCAATATGGTCTTATGTAACATAATTATGGAAATAATATCTTGTCACCTTTGCTGCATTCTATTAGTTAGAAACTAGTCACAGAGCCCAGCCACGCTCAAGGAGAAGAAATTAAACAAGTGCAATTTCCCTTTCCAGACTAAAAATAGCAGAGATCATTGGGGACCATCTTATCCACCTCAACAGGGAAACACTTACTGGAAAGTTGGGAGGAGTAGGGAAGGCAATTGTTGGAACAGAGATTTAAGCAAGCCACACATCTGCTACTGCACAGTGCACAGATTCTGGATGTGCTTGATGGAAGTTCTCAGCTAAACAGAAGTAAAATATTCATTTATCCAGAGTACATACTGAGTGCTTACTATGAACCAAGCACTGTTCTAGGCACTGGGGATACAGTAGCAAGCGATGATAAAAAAAACACTGATAATTGTCAAGAAGCAAAAAAATAAACGGGAAAGGGGATATGAAAGAGGAGAGAAATTTTTAGATACAGTAGCCATGAAAGGCCTCAAAAGTGACCTCTGCATAAAGACCTGAAGGAGGTGAGGGATGCAATAATGCAACTGTCTAGAAAAATGTAATCTAGGCAGAGGGAACAGCAACTGCAAATTCCCTAAGGGACTGTGCCTGGAATGTTGGAGACCAGAAGGAAGGAGTATTCTTGTTGAATAACACTTTACCCCCAAAACTTAGGGCCTAAAACAACCATAAACATTATCTCACAGTGTCTACGTGTCAGGAATTTGGGGAGTGCCACAGGAGTCACACTCAGCCTAGCTGTGGCTTTTCTTCCCTCACTCTGCCCTTCCCAAGATCTTGTCCACGCAGTTCCAGACTCCAGCACCAAGTTCCAGACTCCAGCACAAATAAACACGCCATTTACGCTTATCATAAGGAACTTCCCCTGCCATGGCCGCTTTGTCTTCATCCAGAAGCGAAATCTAAGCCGCCCAGCGCCTCCTCCAAAACGGTGGCACCCGAGTTCCCTACCACTGCCAATAAGAACACGTTGCTGGGCGCTGCCATCTTTCTGATGACTGGCATCATGCTGATCGAGAGGAGATGCGGATTCCTGCAGAAGTGGCAGCTCCAGAGCTGGGGGATCCCGCAAAAAGGACGTGGATCTCACCTGGAACAACCAAAAGCTCTGGGCTAGGAAAAAAGCTGGGGGCATTGTAGGAAAATACCTTTGAAAATGGCTGCCCTTAAGGAGAAACTGCTAAATGAGCGCAGCTTCCTCGCCCCACCCCACAGACCCACCTACTTAGAATCCCGTTCTCGCAGTTGGCGAGACAGGGCAGGAAAGCCGCCTCTGAGCATGCGCAGCAGTGTGGGCGGCGACGGGCGAGGGTGGGGTCTGCAGCGCCTGCCGCGCGCAACAGAAGGCGAGCCGTGTTTTTGAGGAAACCATGGCAACGAGTTGCCTTGCGGATGGATGGAGCTCAGAAACTGGATGCGAGTGACTGAACACGGAAACAGGTGGCAGGAATCTGGGGTTTAGGAATTTGGGAGAAGGGTCAGTCTCTGGGATGTCGTGGTAAATAGGTCCAAGGAATGACTGACTGGCTCAGGGCTCCAGAGAAGGCTATGATTGACATGGGTGTCCCAGTGGGTCCCTGTGGTAGTCTCTGGAAGACGGGATGAGGGGGACTGAGAGGATTGCAATTGGGAGTCTAAGAAGTCACTGATAAGGGATCCAAAGGGTTGGGGATTAGGTGACTTTTATTGTGGTAAAATACACATACTCGTAAACATAAAATTCACCATGTAAACCACTTTAAAGTGTACAATTCAGTGGCATTCCGTACATTGACAATGTCATGCAACCATCACTATGATCTAGCTCCAGAAAATTGTCATCATCCCAAAAGGAAACCCCATACCACTAAGCAGTTACTCCCCATTCTCCGCATTCCCCTCCCCCAGCTCTAGTAATCTGCGTACTGTCTCTAGTTTTGCCTATTCTGGATATTTTATATAAATGGAATCATACAGTATATGGATTCTTAACATGATGTTTTCAAGGTTCCTCCGTGTTGTAACATGCCTCAATACTTAACTCCCTTTTATGACTGAATAATCATTGTATGGATAATACCACATTTTAAAAAATCTGTTCATCAGTTGAAGGACATTTGGGTTGTTTTCATGTTTTTGGCTATTGTGAATAGTGCTGTTATGAACATTCTTGTATGAGTTTACGTTTGGACACCTGTTTTCAGTTCTTTGGGGTATATACCTAGAAGTGAAATTGCTGGATCATATGGTAATTCTATGATTAACTTATTGAGGAATTTTTTTTTTGTTTTTACTGTTGCTGTACCGTTTTATATTCCAGTTAGCAATGCACAAGGGTTCCTATTTCTGCTCACCATCGCCAACATTTGTTATACTCATGTGCTACATGATGATGTTTCAGTCAACAAAGGCCCCACATGTATGGCTGTGATCCCATAAGACTATAAAATGGAGCTGAAAATTTTCTGTCACCCAGTGACATCTTGATGATCCTAACCCTGTATAGGCTTAATGTGTGTGTTGTGTCTAAGTTTTTAACGAAAAAAAAAAATTTAATAAAAATAAGTAGAAAAAATGAATACGTTTTTAAGCAGAAAAAGCTAGAATAAGGATATAAAGAGAATACTTTTGTACAGCTAGCTGTACAATGTATTTTTGTTTTAAGATGTGTTATTACACAAGAGTAAAATAGTAAAAAAAATTTTAAGTTGCTGGGTGCGGTGGCTCAAGCCTATAATCCTAGTACTTTGGGAGGCCGAGGCAAGTTCAAGACCAGCCTGGACAACTTGGCAAGACCTCGTCTCTACAATAAATCAAAAAAATTAGCTGGGCACGGTGGCACATGCCTGTGGTTCCAGCTACCTGGAAGGCTGAGGCAGATCACCTGAGCCCAGCAGGTCGAGGCTGCAGTGGCCGTGAGCATGCCGCTGCACTCCAGCCTGGGCAACAGAGTGAGACTCCAACTAAAAAAAAAAAATTAAGTTATAAAGTTATAGTAAGCAAAGTTTAATTTACTATTTAAGAAAAAATATTTTTATAAATTTAAGATAGCCTAAGTGTACCAAAGTGTCCACGGATTAGGTATTGTTGTACTTACTAAGTGTACAGTATGTATAAAATCTACAGTAATGTCTTTGACCTTCACATTCATTCACTATTTGCTCACTAATTCACCCAGAACAGCTTCCAGTCCTGCAAGCTCTATTATGGTAAGTGCCCTATACAGGTGTACCACTTTTTCTTTTATACCA
>CAUYQG010295233.1:0-21081 GCA_963574415.1 Tarsius wallacei | reverse complement strand
CAGCCTGTAATCCCACACCTTTGGGAGGCTGAGGTGAGTGGATTGCCTGAGCCCGCGGGTTCGAGACCTGCCCGGGCAACTTGGCGAGACCTCATCTCTACAATAAGTCAAAAATTAGCCGGGTGTGGTAGCGCGTGCCTGTAGTTCCAGCTACTCGGAAGGCTGAGGTGTAAGGATCGCCGGAGCCCAGCAGGTCGAGGCTGCGGTGGCAGGGAGCGGCCACTGCACTCCAGTCTGGGCGACAGAGTGAGACTCCAACTCAAAAAAAAAAAAAAAAGAAGTGGAATATTTATTTCAATGTCATGATTTTGGAGGATTGTGTATTCAAAAAATATGTTAGCCACAGTCATCTCTACTCTGACCTCTTCTATTGGGAGTTACCTAGGGAACATTCTTAGATAGAGAAATGTCTACTTTGTCTTTTGAACACAATTGCGGGATATGTGAGAAAGGACCATACTGAAGATTGCATTGGTCCACTATATATGGAAGGGGTCAGAGGATGCCTAGCTTTGGCAAATAGCTCCATAAACAAATAGGCTGTGTGTTATCATAATTTCAGAGCTGAGTGTAACCATAGAAGACAAGGCACTGTGGTCCTATAAATAGAAAGGAGAATTTCTTTTGCTGTGAAGTTTTGCAGGCTCTATGTACAGCTTGTCATGTAGCCCTGCATCATTAATCAGAGAGAGAGAGAGAGAGAGAGAGAGAGAGAGAGAGAGAGAGAGAGAGAGAGAGAGCGAGCTAACACGCTAACACGCTGCCCCCTGGAAAACGGAAATGTTCAGTGTGCAGAGTGGCTTGCATATTTCACTCTGACATCTTACTTCTTTTTCAACATGGTAGTTGTTAGGTATTCCTGAGTATTTTATTTATTTATTTTTCCTTTTACTTTCATTGTTTTTCTTTTGACTTTCTATGATTTTCCTTTTATTCTTTTCTCTCCTACTCCTCCCTCCTCTCTTTTTCTCTCTTTTATTTCCTTTTTCTTTTTTTGTTTTGGTAGTGAAGGGGGATTGGATTTGTTGGTCTCATAACAGGGAGCCTCAACTGATGCACAGATGAGTAGCATCCTTACTGGAGTGGCTGTCGTGCGAATTCTTTGGATATCTCTGGAGAAAACAGAAACTGAAACGGTACGCTTCACATTTTTTATGCATAATCAGCTCTCATTTGTGCCTTTCACCCTTGGTATCTAGAACTGGACTCTTCATACCAGGTTCTGAATGACCTGTCAGATCTAAGAGTGGTTACGGATATAATGAACCTGGACTATCCTCTCATGTTGCACCTGCTATTTCCTTGAAATTTGCTCGCACAAAAATAATTATATGGTTGGCTACCTGAGAAGAGAGGAAGGAGGTAAATTTGGACTTGGAAAAATGTAAGATTGACATGGAGAGATTTTTCATATTGTGTTTATCTCAATTGATATTAAATAAAATACCCTTGTGGACATTTGCAATTTAACCTATTATATAGAGCTATTTGCATAAAGATGGAGCATGATTTTTATCTACTCTTCACTCTAACTCTTTGGAGATGATATTTTTACATGTTAATTTATGAAAATACTTAATCGTATATCCTTTTCAAAATGAGCTATGGTTTTAAAAACAAGAGCTATGGTATCTCAGGACCTTAACCAACATGATACACGCTCCTATCAGTTTGTGTAAGTTACTTATTTTCACTGTAAAAGTTAATTTTTGTAATTAATGGTAGCTGTAAAAAGTCTGCTTTCAAAGAAGGCAGTCCAGGAAAAAAATGTTTATAATGGGGCTGGGGGAAAAAGAAAGATAACAGGCAAGTTGCCCTGTCTTTCATAGATAAGCTTTATCAGAGTAAGTAATCAGTATATTAAAAAATCAACACTAGATGAAATGATTTCTAGATACAATGGACTGAACTTATTCTGACAAAATGTAAGTTAAATTATTTTCTGACTTGTATATTGTTTCTCTTTGTGCTCAGAGAGAAAATATATAGAAAGATGCCTTCTAATTTTAAACAAAACGATGAGGCTATCAACGGCATGTGACTATTAGGTGCTGCATTCAAAGACTAAAATAAATAATAGGATAAATTTCAGTTTGAGAGAAAGGTGGAAGTGAGAAGTGGTGTGGTGACGCAGCTTTAAATCTGAAAAAGCTTTCCTGCTCCTTCCTCTGCTGTCAGCAGTGGTGTGCATGAAATTTATCTCATACTGCTCTAATCTTTTCAGGAAAAAAAAGGTATAATTTTATTTAATAATCAGAACTTTATATTTTAGACAGTTTTAGGTCATTCAGCTAGGATTATTTCTTTTATCTAGCTGCTATAAATCTCAAGTATGGAAACAAAAGTCTCAGTCTTATAGAGGAGATTCAAGTTCTTCATCCCAGGAAAAGATTTTACCAGCCACACTGGCAAGTGTTTGGATGGCTTAAAAGCCATCCTCCCAGAAGTTTCTGTCCAAGAATAAATATATTTTAATTACAGAAAATGTGCTTTGTACTTGTGAACAGATATACTGTTCTGCTTTGTTATATGTTTATAGCAATATTTTTGTGAGACAAGAACCATCTAGTGTATATATTCTGCTGGGGTCAGTGTAATATGCTGCTGAATGTTGTAAAGATAAATAAACACAAAGTGGGGCACTGGTTGCCTTTAAAAGTTCATTGAATTTCACATGAAGACCCTTAGAAATGAGTGAACTTTGATTATCCCCCTTTGCAATAGGTAACTGAAATAAAGAAAGGTTAGAAACACACCTTCTGCCACTTTTGGCACCAGATACCCAGAAACAGAAAGGGAATTTAACTCCTTTTTCTGACTTCCATCCAATGCTAAGAGGAGAAGCCATAAATGGTCCCGTTTCCCTTGCCAGTTAAAGCAACTTCCCAAAAGCCTTCCTTTTATGCCATAGGTCGTAAGAATCAGTCTCCAGCTCGCTAGTCAGAGAGTAAGAACTTATTCAAAAACAGATTCAGATTCTGTCATTCACAGGACCAGTGGCAAACATCGGAGACTCTTAGGTTTGAGGAAGTAAAGAAAATTGATAGTTTACATTTTACAGTTGCAAAAACTGAGGCTCAGAGAGTTGAAGTGACTGGACCAAGTTCCCCTGTGAGTTTGTGACAGAGAAAAGGCTAAACGTCACGTCTGTTCATTTCTCGTCTAGTGCTTGGTTTACTTCTCCCTGATGCTTAATAAGAGTTGTAGATTAAGAGACATGCATTATTCATTGGGAAATGTTAAAATATGCCATTTTGAAGTCACTCAGGAACCTCTCAATACCAGGGCACACTTCAGGTTTTTCCCAAGATATTGTAGCAGACCTTGATCTTCTGGGTTTCACCACTGTTTCCTCGCAAGAATAGGAAAGAATTATTCCTACTGTGCCAATGGGGGGAAAAATGAAAACAAAAAAAATTGGTACTCACTACTTGCTGTAACACAAGATTAACACAGACCTGTTTATGTACTCGATGTTTATGTGCTATATTGAGTTTCAGGGCAATGATTTGGCCAATGCATATGACAAGACAGAGTATTCAGAAAGTCCTGAGGTTTAGGAAATTCCAGATTTGAGAAGGGAGTGAAGTTTTTGGTGTATCTGCCTGACAAAGAAACATGCATATGGGGCTGATTACCTAAAGACAGAGTGTAAGGAAGTTAAATACAGTACAATAATTGATAATATGTGAATCCTAAAGAGGTTGCCGTAGTTAGTAGCTTGACTATTACTAATTTTTATCATATAGTCAGATGCTATCAGGAATTTGAAAATACAAGTGGATTATCTTGGTATAGTCTTTGAAAGACAAGTGGAGGGTGTGCTTCAGAGGCATCACTTTCATTTTCAGCAATGGCTACATTAGCATCAACCGGGAATCAAGATGCAGACAGAGTCCCTGGCAAATAATCAGAAGTGCAAGATATTAGCCAAAATCAAGTCTGTATAGATTCTGGAAACTTAGATGTGTGTCAGGAACTTCACTAACTTTATCTAGTGAGGAAACTAAAGTTTTAACTATTGGCAAGACCAGTTATGTGGGTCATGTAAAAGCATGACTTGTGCTCCAAGCAGGCGTCAGGGCTGCTAATTCAGGTTCAGTTGCATCTTGGACAGCGTAATTACTGTCTCATTGGAGACCTAAAATATATGCAAATGTTTGCCACTAAATCAAATGCCCCTCAATTTCTTTCTTATTTTCTGACATTATATTTGTTTCTTCTAAAAGCTTTTGCTCAATGTCACACTACTTAGGACAGATAATGGGAAACTTTTATCTACATTCTCAGGAATAGATGAAAAGTTTTAGTATCATTATAATTATAATTACTTAGCTAAATTCTTTTAGCTTTAATTGGCAGATGAGATTTAAGTATTTCTTATAAGCTAATCATGTTACCAGATATTTCTTATAAATTGACTTATTTTTATATGATAAATAATTTTTACAACTTAATTATAGAATGACAGTAATGGAATGATTTACTGTTTGGAGTATTTCACTTCTTAGATAATACTGGTGACCTATAAGTTAGTTCTCTAAAACTAAAAATGTGTTATTTTGAGTGTCTGCTCTATTTGAAATGTCAGATCAAATGGTGTGCTGAAAAATTAATAATATGCAAACAACAGCCTGATTTATTGTTTAACAAATTTGTTTTTATGATTAAATATTTTCACTAAATTAGATTATGAGAAGAAAAAGATCACAGGAGCAATTTTTTAAAAATTCTATATTTTATTTTAATCTGTAGTTTCCTGGCCCCTACTTATTTTTATACCAAAGTTCTTATTCATTTAATCTTCTAAAGGCATATTTCTTTGACTTCTTCTTCCTATATTCCTAAAACAGCATCCTGCTTCTGTATTCTTGGGCCAGATTTTGACTGGAATTTGTTTTTGTTTTTGTCTTTTTGCCACTTAATTCTTACATTTAATTATGAAGCTATCACCAGACTTATTTCCTTTCCAAGGAAGTTAGGGTTAAAACTAGGTAGTACTGATTTTTTGTGACTTCAAAAAACTAATTTGATCTAACAAAGAAAGTTCAGTCACTTGACCTAGTATTGGTCTCTCTGAGGAAGAATGACTGACCTTAGAAATAAACTAGAGTTTTGCACCAAAACAAGGCACAGTCCATAGCAAGGCAGCTGGTACAGAAATATATTTCTCCCTGTAACTATGAATTCCAACACCTTATCAGGATTAAAAAGGAAAATTTACCTAGCTGAAGCAGAGCATGAATATAACAGACTAGGCTATGAAGTGGCCAGGCTAGAGAACCAATTTGGATTAATTAGATAAAGTAGATTTGTGGTGCAGGTTATCCTGAATGGGTGATCATATATCAGATTTTAGGCTACTCATCTTTGTCCTGGTCACCTTGCTGAAAGGTTCTTTTGGTCATGGAAAACAAAGTAAACCTTCCTTAGTTTTGTACCATGAAATTTGATTAAGCAAAACGCTATGAGGACATTTTGCAATCTGCAGAGAGAACAGGGCTGTTTTTCAGGATATAGAGTATGACCCGGACCATATTTAAAGTAAAATTACTTGTTAATAACCATCGTGATTCTAAATTGCAGTTGTAAGAACTTTATTTTGAGAAATGTCATCTGCATGTCCATTTCAGTCTTTCCTAGGGGAAAATTCACTCAGGAAATATAAAACTGCCTGATCTTTGGGAATCATTAAATTTGAAAATCCCTGTGACATAGTCCAATAGGGAGAATATATTAAGGTGGATCACCTTGGTTTATAAGTTATTCCCTTACTGGGATTTGGGCCAAATATATATGACCCCAAGCTAAATCAATATCTGGAGAACATATGCATGATGGTTAATCATGCAGGCTCCTCCACAAATGCTGCGGACCCTCTGTTATGAAGGCTGTTTAAATTCACTGGATACAGATGCAGTCTTTCCCCCACTCCTTTCATTTAGTGACATGTCTGGAAATTTACTGGAACTATTTGGACACATAATGAAAACGAAAATTAGCCTGGCTCGGTGGCTCAGCCTGTAATCTCGTGCTTTGGGAGGCTGAGGTGAGTGGATTGCCTGAGTCCACAGGTTCGAGACCCACCTGGGAAACTTGGCGAGACCTCATCTCTACAATAAATCAAAAAATCAGCCGGGCATGGTAGTGCATGCCTGTAATTCTGGCTACTCGGAAGGCTGAGGCGGAAGGATCACCGGAGTCCAGCAGGTCGAGGCTGCCATGGCCAGGAGAGGCCACTGCACTCTAGTCTGGGTGAAAGAGTGAGACTCCAACTCAAAAAAAAAAAAAGAGAAAATGAAAATTGATGGTGAGTTTCCCTAATATACTCCCCTCTAAAGACTGTATGATATTGCTTAAGAAAATTTTGAGTCTAATCTAGTTAATATTTGCATGCCTTAACTCATTTGTCATTTGGGTCAAATAATATGAAACACTTCTAAGAAGTGGTGATCATTTTATTATCTTTTTCTGTGAAATGTCAGCACAGTTATTTAAAAAGATGAAATTGATTTGCTTTCATAACAAAAAATTTGTTTTTAAAATAAAGTTTTAATTTCACACAGCTCTTTTGTGTGTGTGTGTGAAATTATTTTTAGGTTTGGATAATTCCTTATAGAATGAAAATTGCTCCGTCTCTCTCCTAAGCATACTAACTTCATTTTCTTCATGGATAATTCTGAGCCTTTGTCCTAATTCTATTCCCACAGCTCTAGGAGTTCAGTCTGATTTCTTTAGCAAAAGTGAAATGATCCAGTTTTTCAATGTGATTTAGGTTTTGGTGGTACATTTAGGAGTTTCCAGAGCCTCCTCAGAGCTTTCTGTGTGAACTTAAAAGCAGGGTCAAAGTCTCGCCATGAACTAAAGGTCAACATCAGATTCAGATCATTCTTGAGCTGTTGATTTTCTCCCTGTAGAACTCAAGCCCTATTCTAAATCAAGTATCTTCCTAGTAAAGACTCCAGAAAATGTTACTAAATATCTAAACATCCACCCAAATCTAGGATTTAGCAGGATTTTGGAGCCTACTATTGGCCTTAACTTTGATTTTGAGTGCTCTATCATCAAAAAATAATGATTTTTATTTGTTGTGAGCTTATGATGTACTAAGCATTAAGCAGGATGCCTTACATTTTGAAAACTCTTATTTTCTTCATTTTACAGATTGAGAAACTAATGTTTAAGAAATTAATTTGCCCACTGTTTTACAACTGTCTTGATTGAGTTTCTCTTTTTAAAAACCAATTGAGTTATGATTGCTATATAAAAAGCTGTAAATATTTAATGTATACAAATTGATGTGTTTGGAGATAAGTACATACCTGGGAAACCACCACCAAAATCTATGCCATAAACATATTCATCTTTGATTGAGTTTTATACCTAGTTCTGTTGGTTGCCAAAGCTCTTTCCATTATGCTATGCTGTTGCTATACAGTAAAGCCACAGCTCACTATCTTATCCCTTTTCATTTGACAAAAGGAAGTCAAATGTATCAAATTCAAAATGCCCTGTTCTCTTATTGGATTTAGGGTAGGTGTATCAAGGAATGGGGGAGGGGAGAGGTATGTGGATAAAACACATAAGATAGCAAATAAAATGAATAAACAACTGGCATTATAGAAAAACACAGAAAAAACACCTTAATTATCTTCAACCAATCATTATGGTGTGTTTATTTTTTTTAGTAGTATGGGTAGCAATAAGAGGCATATAAGATATAATCCCTGCCCTCATGGAGTTTATTTACTTGGGTAGAATAAGCGAGCACATATTAAATCTGTCTATACAAAAGGAAAAGGAAGAAGGTATGTGACTTTATGACACATTTCACCTTAAACAGACAGTCACCACCCTATCTATACTTAAGCCAATGTGATATAAAAAGGAAATCATGTTAAAAATTTTGTTTTCGTATACCTAATTTAATCTATGATATGCTAAGGTTTAAGAGCAAAGTTTCTGAATTGCAGATATAAGGCTCTGTCAGAGATTGGGGCAAAATATATGGTTTTTAGATGTAAGTTAAAATTAACATAAGGAAAGAGCTCAGAAAAGAAAAATGTACATAGAGACTTTCTTAAACAGGTCTGGAAGAATAGATTTATTTACATGTATATTTGTTTTCTGTCCTCCCAGTGAATTCTATATTAACTATAAAGCATTATTATTGGAGGGAAAAACATGAGATCCTTCATATACAAAATTGATGGTGCATAGCAACCATCAGAAGAGAGGGTAGAGCTATTTTTATATTTGTGTGGAAGCGTTTTCCTTCAGACCAAGGATTTGGAGTTACAAGATGCCTGTCCCAGGTTCAGAGCACAATTTTTGGCTACATTGTGAGAAAATTAACTGGCATCTAATTCATATACTTAAGTTTAGGAGCTCAGTGTGGCAATCATCTGGTCCAGTCAGCTACAGAACTTCTAGTTAAAAAAAACAACACAATAACAATATTTTAGGTCTGTCTGTCTCTTGATGATATTAATTATTCTCTACTGTGTTCTCCTGATCGCCACATACCTCCCTTGTCCATGCTGCCTACTTAAGAGAATTAGAGGAAGATTCTATTCCTGAATTCTGTTCTGAATCATGCTTTCAACAGACATCAATTACCAGCTTGAGCTTCAAGCCCTGCTCCTTTAGGGCTCACCAGGGGTGTAAACCTGAATAGGATGTGGATCACCATGCTCATGCTGAGCAGGTACTTTGCATTTCTTTGGCCAGAGCTCCTCTATACAATTTGCAAAAATGCCATGTGCTACTGGATTAAAATCATACTGGGAACACTGAGTTTCACCTGCCTTTCACCTGACAAATTCCTTTAGCACATGGCAACACTATGCTTGGTCAAGCCTATAGCTTCAAATTCTTACAAGGAGCAGAACAATCCTAAGGCCTGCAGCTGAATACATAAGAAAGAGACTCATAAGCTTCATGGATGTGTAAAATCACTGATTTTGAAAATGTCAAATGGAATCACCCAACCATCTTAAGGTCTATTGTGGATTCGTACTCTAAATATATGGCAGCTTTCTATAAAGCGTAGCATTTGACTTACTCAACTTAACAATTGGTTTCACACATCTTTTGTTTTGTCTTTTGTTTCACTTCTGTCAGTCTATAAGTTTTCCAGGGCAAGGACCGTGTCTTCTTTCTTTTTATCTCCTGTGATATCTAGTATGGTGATCTACAACAGCATATTTCTCATTTCATTACTCCATTCATTTGTCCCAGCTTGGTAGTTTAGCAAACTGTAGCAACGGGAAAGGGGCCAATGAGGAAAACGAACATTTATCCCACTTTTTAGCCACTTTTTTTTTGGTCTTGAATGCCAGCGAAAACGGGGGAACTCAATGTAAAGAGCATATATGTGTTTCTGTATGGGGGAGGTGGGTTTAGGGAGATAGAAGGGAAACAAACAGAGCGAGGTGATGGTTTCTTCTGCACATAGTTAGCAATATTGGTTTCCATGCCATTGTAGAAACAAAACAAAAGGGACATTTGTTTCTAGTGATTTGTGCACTGGTGTCTGATTTAGAAAATTGACAGCCCTCAACAACATAAAACTTGCATTCAAATTGACTGACTATATAAAGGAAAAGAAATAGCACACATATTATAGAAAGTGTAATGTGGACAAATGAACACAAGGCTTTTGAATTACAACTTAGGGTCTAGTCTTGGCTCTGTCATAACTTATTATGTAACTCAGGATAAATCCTTTATGTTCTCTGGACTTCAGTTACCTTGTTTATAAAAACGAAAGCATTCATAGAGATTAATAGATGATTCAAATATTGAATCAAGATTAATAAAGTCTTATATATTTATTTTAAATGCTAAATCAGTTATTATAAGACCCGAGTTATGAGTCATTATCTATGTCACCATTGGGCTTATCAATGAAAACATCATATTGCTCCAGGTGCTTGGTAAATATGTACTGACTGAACTTGCCGAATTACTCCATGTGTGGGCTGCTAAGAAGACTTCAGTGTATGATGTGAGTGTTTCATGCCGTCTATATCCTTTTCCTTACTCTCTTCTCATGGTACGGTGTACCTTTTGTTCGATCTGCAATGCTCCCCATGCTTTTATTTAAAGAAGGCTGTTGGGAAAATGCCTGCATGCTCCCTATAAAGGTCTTGGATCCTATTTTCTAGTTCTTTGTCATTAATGCATTAGCTTAAATTCACGTATCAAATCTCAATGGTTTTGAGCTTAAAAGTAGAGACACTGACCCAAGGGATATATTGATAAGGAATACTCCATGATAAGAACATGTCTGTGCCAACTAAGAAAGTCTGCTTAAGACTATGAGAATTGGATTGGATATGGAGCCCAGGCAGATAGAGTTGTGGTGTGAGGACTCAGGCCTGAAGTGACGATGCACTGAGGAGGAAGAACACACAGTGTCTTCATATCATTTCCTTTTTTTATCCATAATTGTACCTGTCTGCCTAATGAAACTTTCTACTAGACTCAGACTATCAGAGCCCAAGGTAACCTTGGAGATAATCTCTTCCAACTTCCTCATTTTGCAGATGAACGACTGAGGCCCAGAGATAGAAGGGACACTCTCAAGGTCACACCACTAATTTGTGACAAGGCAAGACTAGAAGCTAAATGTCTAATGTCTCTGACTAGTGCTCTTTTCATTACACCCTGTTTTCTCTCAGCTATATTGAACTGTCTTGGGAGTTGAAAAACTAGTAAGTAAAGCAGTTTTAGGCTATATGGTTGTTCTTGAAAAAATATATTGATGAAGTGACCCTCTAAACCAGAATCTATTCTTTGAGATCTTCCCTGACTTCTGTCCATGTAACATAATAGGTGAAATGATTAAAAATAAAAAAGTGCCTATAAATATTTACCATTTAAATAGAATCTGTTTTTAGGCAGCTAGACTTGTCTGATGTCTATGGTTAATCTGTAACCTTGCTCAGTCACCAAACTCTTTCTCTATGAACTATTACTCTAGTTTGTTCTCACTCATCACCCCACTCAGATGGTACTTGGGAAATTATGTTTGCGTCTTCACAAACAACAAACTTCCAGCAAGGACCATAACTTTGTCAGTTTGTAATTTCATGCCCGGGTTTTCTTTCCTAGACCCAGGTCAGGCTGCTTGGATTCTAAAGCCTCTGGGAAGGGAATGCCTTTTGGTTGCTCATCTTTTCCGGTCTATTTCTTCTACTTTGTTATTATCAAAGACAAAAGGGTTTAAAAAGAACTTTATTCCGTTTTATTGGCACCACTACTTTTTCTTCATCATATCTTTTTAAAGCATTTATTGAGGAGTTCCAATGTGCCTACTACCCTGTCTACTAAGTGCTAAAGGTAAAAAGAAAAGGACAAATACTATTTATTGAGCACCTGCTATATGCCAAACTGTTTTACTGACTTTTACTTGGTATCGCATGCAATCTTAACAGTGCATCCTAGGAGTAGGCATTACTTATTTATTCATTTCATAAAAGGAAGAACCTGGGTGAGGAAGCAACTATTTCAAGATTCCCTAATATTTGAATTAAAATCTCTTTGAAAGAATTCGCCAAACACCTGTCAGTCTAGAAGAAAAGCATCGTGTTAAAAGGAATAGCTTGAAGCAACTTTATGTAGATAACAACTATTACATTTGTTGCCTTCACTTTATCTGTCATGCCTGTCCTTTCAATTGTAGAATATTTTGCCAACACTTAAGATAAAATCCAGCTTCTTAGGTAGTTTTTCTATATTAGTTCTATTATATTGCCCCACCTAAGGCTGTTCCCCTTTATATTTCTTTGCTTTCCTCTTTCTTTCAAGTAATAAATATCTCTCTTTGTATTTTATCCCCTACGTTTTCTAAAGTAACATCTAGCTCATCTGACTGAGTATGGTTAACGGACTAATGTGTAACTCCTCCTCTAACAGCATTTTCACTTTACTGGTGGGTTTCTAGAGGCCAGTGTCTTAAATACTTGATTCTATAATGAGACAGTTTTGAGTAAAGTGGCAAGCCTAGGCAAGAGATCATTAAGTAAAGTGGAGCAGAGAGGTAAAGCGTGGTTTATGGTGCTCCTAAATTACCCTACACAAGAAGCTACTGACAAACATTGCAAGGGCACAAGTAATTAATCTTTGTGTAGAAATTAATATGTCTTCTAGTACCAGCCGTGCTCACAGCCACTGGACAGCTGAGTTTCTCTTCATGCGTATTTATTAATCAATGAAAAAAGTTGTCATGAGAACTCCTCAGAAAAGATCACAGACCGAGAAAAAGACAGCTTCTACCCTTCAACTGTGTTACGAGTTTGACTAGAGACTGTGGGATTTTTCTAGGATAGCTCATCACAGTTACGAGCCCCTTGTGACCAGGGAGTGATTTGTGAACCCTGCCACTAACATTCCTACCTTCTCTCACCCTTCCTCAAAGTTGCCAGGTCAAAAAGAGATGTCAGATGGTAAAGGGATTTCCTCTTCACTATCACTAAGAACTAAGTGTAACTCTCTCCATACTCTCCTTAGCCTATACTAATCCATTTTTGGTTTTTCAGCATCCACTGGTTGAAATTCTTCAGCCTTCTGTGAGTATCTTCGTCACAGTGCACTTGATCATCACTTTTCCATGTTTTTTCAGACATGAATGAATTAATGGAGCCAGATACTCCACCACTTCCTCAGGAGATCCTGTTGCTCTGATTAAGGAGTTCCATCAGCACTGGAGAAAACAGTAGGTACTCAAATATGGTCTTGACTTCTGTTTTGGCATGCTTTCTAAAAGACTGCTCTTTCGCTCTGTGGTCCCTGGACAGGTATTGAGAGACTTCATAAGGCATCTGTTGCATGTTTGCTGGACCATTGGGTAAATTACCAGACAATGGCCAGGTTCTATCAGTCAAGCTGTGATCTTACAGAACATGAAAGGTTGCAGTTTCTGGAGTATTTGATAAAATGTGGCATTCTTTTTCATGGTACCTTGCTGAGTCCTACTGGAGCCTCAGGCAAAAGAAAAAATCAGTCATACTGATCCTGCCTCTATTTTTAATAAATAGAGGCAGGATCAGTATGACTGATATTGTTTTTATTATATTTACATTCATTTTAATTTGCAAAAATACTGCACTAAATTATTATTTATTTTTATTACTGATTTTTTGACAACCTCTTAAATTTTGTGTCCAAGGAAAATGCCTCACTTGTCTTGTTCTAGTCTTGTCCCTATTTTTTTATGAGCTGTTTGACCTATTTTTAGGCTTCAAAAGGGGAGCTGGGAAAACCAGAGTACCCAGCCTTTATTCCCATTTTAAAAGTAAGTCTGTAATATATCTTTTCAATGTTAAACTTTTAGGATATATATTCATATAAATTTTATATATCCTGTATATACTTTTAGGATATATATACGTGTATAGATAGATAAAAATATAAATATAAATATAAAATATCCTAAAAGTATGACAACACAGGTTGGCCATTCTACATGTGTACAATAGAGTAATACATGTGTATGTTGAGGAAGGGTAAGCCATATGCTGAAAATAATAACTACAGTAGTTATAGGTGAATCACATGAATGTTAGGCAAGTGTCTATTAATTGACTGGTAAGTCTCAGGTTAGGATCAAATCCGGAAGATGCAGATTTCAAAGTGAGGAGTGTTTGTCATGTTTGCTTTTGGCTCCTTTGTCTGGATATGTGTTCTTATAAGAAATGTGTTACCCAAACACTACCCTTGTTAGGTAATTATTATAGGGGGACATGTCTAGTGCTTAAACCTAGTTTAAAAAACCTTAAGCCAAAAAGTGAGCAAAGATTACTTAAACATGGAGGATAAAAGATCTTAACCATGGTAACATTGGGTTATATTTCTAACCAGGAGCTCGAGATTTAACAACTAATACAACTCTTGCGGTATACATATCCCTTTTATGTGAATGTGTGCATTTGTGTGCATTTTAAAACCAAGTATTTAAAAATGAATTTATGGGTATCTAGAAGCCATATTAGAGTCACTCCATCTTATCTTTCTAATTGCACTTTCTCGTTAGTGGGGAAAGGACCTCTGCTCAAGATCACTTGAGCCTTTTCTCCTGTTGTAATCATGTTGAGTATAGTTGAGAGCTCAAAGAGAGAAGAACAAAAAAATTAGGCATCTGTCCAAGGCATATTATTCATAATACTAACATATTAGTGATTCATGATAAGTGGAGTAACCTACACAGATAGTGACATACTACCTATCGTCAAAAATAATTAAAATAAGTACTCATCCTTTCAGAAAAAAATAGACTGTGTAAATGTCTACCCTGGTATGGTATGTAGAATATGTTGACAGTGTAGTGGGAGAGGTTGTGGGGACTAAACACATTAGGTAGACAGAGTCAGAAATAAGGCAAAGCAAGGTAAATCAAAACAATGTTGAAAGGAGGGTTAGATGAACTCAGTAAAAGTCTAAATAGAAGGAAGAGAAGAGAAGGGAGCAATTAACGAAAACTTTAAAGTTAAAATGTTGCCTGTAATCCCGCGCCTTGGGAAGCTGAGGTGAGTGGACTGCCTGAGCCCCCGGGTTCGAGACCCACCTGGGCAACTTGGTGTGACCTCATCTCTACAATAAATCAAAAATTAGTCGGGCATGGTAGCACGCGCCTGTAGTTCCAGCTACTCGGAAGGCTGAGGCGGAAGGATCACCGGAGCCCAGCAGGTCGAGGCTGCGGTGGCCGGAAGCGGCCACTGCACTCCAGTCTGGGCGACGGAGTGAGACACCAACTCAAAAAAAAAAAAAATTGTTGAGCTATTAGTGGTCAGTGATGTTCCCAATATTAGGAAGGATAAGGAAAGAAAATAGTTTCAGTTTTTTATAAATTTACTCTTAGGAATGTTATCTGTTTTAACTTTCCTTAATCCAATCTGTGAAGGTTTGTCTAAATGAAAAATGAATCGATAGATAGATAGATAGATACATAGGTAAGTAGATAGATAATTAAGTAAACAGATTAGAGGCCAATCACAGAAGAAATGATGGAAATGCATAACCATTTGATGGTCTCCTTAAAATAAAAATAACCAGGATTTGCATGTTTGTAATTACATTCTTATTGATATAGTTGCTGAAACAAACAATTGGCCCTCCAAACTGTCAGAGTTGTGTTTCCAATCTCTTTGTACCTGACATGCACTTACATTGGTAAGTACAGTGGGGGACAGCTGAACTCAAGTTATTTCTCATATCTTAGGAATAAATGTCACTACCCTAACGCTTGACAAAAATGTTACAGGCAAAAAATGCAATGAACTTGATTTTAATTAATCTCAAAAAAAATAATTGCTTAGTTTTCACCCAATGAAATGAAGGTATCAGACACGAATACTGCAAATAATGCCACTCACTAAAAATATACCTTTTGTTTATTGTTCACCAGTTTTAGTTTAGAAACAACTTTTCTCTTTAGATTTTCACAACACTCACTTTAAGGAAGGGAATTGGAAGTAAAAAAAAAAAGCAAACTAATGCCTAAATTACTTCTAAACTCACCCTAGCCAAAATTAATTTCATAGACACACTGGTATCCAGGAATCGTGTCTTACTCTCTGAGTGAATAATGATGTGAGGGATAAGTGATTGGCCCATGGCAAAAATAAACATGTACAATCTGCAGGTAAATTTAATGAGAAAAATATTATCTTTTCTCAACTATGGGCTTTGAGGATTAGTTCCTGTTCAACATATTTTCGGGTACTTGCAGAGTCCCCTGGCTATAGTGGGGGAGGAATTTGTCATTTCCTGCCATATGAAGGCAGCAATCTGTGGTAGAGAAAGTAAAAATAGCACCACCTTGCCACAAAGAAGTGTGCTATACTCCATGTTGGTGCAATGTGTCTGGAAGAAATATGATGTTTTCTAAACTTGACTTGCTTTCATTTTTACTTTCTTTGACTATAATGTAATGTAGCTGCTTAAATGTATATTCTTGATAGTTGAGAGTTTTAAAAGAGGCAATGAGTGTGTTTTGAGTTGTATACTGTGCTTTAGCTCAAGGCTTCCAGATAAAGATGGCAAATTTCTAGTTGGATGATTTTTTTTAGAGGTTAAATGGACATGGAGCTTGGGGGCCCATTGTTGCTGTGAAGGAGGTGCCTTCTTTTTGCTTTTTACTAAAAGTTTTTCAGTTTAACTAGTTTCTCAGTTTGCTTTCCAAACACTTACGTGAAAACATTATGATTATTTTTGGAAAACCATGTAGGAAATCGCAATCAGTTCAATGGGATGGTGTCCAGAGGACTTATTTTTATCCATTTGGAGGGGACCAATAAAAGCAAATTTCCCTGCTAGAGGTGGGCAGGCCTGGATGGGTGGGGAAACAATCATAAAGAAAAAAATCTGAATGCAATTCCTAGTAGAAGAGAAAAGTTTTTTAAAGGGTGGCTTTTGCAATCTTCAGATGATTTTCAGTGGTCAATATCAATAATTAAAACAATGGTAGGAAATTACTAAATAGTTTTTGGATTGTATAATTTAGATGACCTTTAAATGATACATTGAAAATATTTTATAGGACTGGGTCATTGACTAGAGTGGTTCTATAAACATGCAGGGACATTTGTATAGTCCATTTAACAGACATTTCTTAAAGGTCTACTAATGGATATGTAGCAAAGGCCTATTCTAAGTGTTGTAAGAAATACAAAAAGACTTGGACAGAATCTCTACTCTCAAAGAGCTTCCAGTATAGCAGCTGTATAGAAAACTAACTATATCATTAGACAGAATGAACAATATCTTACATTGTACCTCTATCATCCTATGTAACAAGCAATATGCTACGGAAATTCAAAGGAAAGAAGACTAATTCCAATTTGGATGATTTGTGGAATGCTTGAGGTAAGAAAATGAAATTATTGAAATTCTTCTATCAGGAATTTTCCCACCCATCAAGGTGACAAGGTGCAATGGGAGACTTGAACATAAGGTCATTCAAGCTAAAGTCAAAGGCAGAGACATGAAGATACATGCTTTTTGCTAGGACAGCCTGTTGTGGTTGAAACCTAAGACATTTGGAAAGGGTATAATAGGAGATCAGGCTAACAGGAGAAAATAGGACCTTGAATGTTAGGTTTTTTAAGGCCACTGCAATGTGGACACTTGAAGGGTTTTGCACAACTGCATGAGATGCTTCAATCTGTATCTGATAAAGACATTGCAGGAAATATGTCAGTCTAAAATAAGAAAGTCATGTTATTTAACAGAATAAAAGGAAAGTAGGGCTGTTGTTTATGTCAAAGTGTTGTAAATAGAAGTAAAGCATGAATGTTTTTTCTCCTTCTGAAATATTGCTGAATGTTACTTATATTATGCTGAAAAAAATGCAAAAGATTTATATTTGCCAATGAGGATTCCCTATTTACTCGGCATGTGGTTACTTCTCAATTACTATGGTGATTTGTTTTCTGAATCAAGCAGTAAAGTAAACTCTTCTAGGATCTTGCCTAATTTATGAAATCTCCTCTCAAAGTATAAAAAACATGACCAAAAATTGAGAAGTAACCAATAAGAATCCTACTCAGCAGGAGTACCAAAAGAAACATGCTGCCAAGATCCAGAAAAGATAAAACTGTTCCACTAGTGTCTAGAATCTCGTGCCTTTCTCCCATACCCTCTCCAAAGCTCAATGTAAAAACAGGATCTATTAATCAGTCATTTACAAACCTTGTAATAAGATCTCAGTATTATAAATCAATTGTCTAGCTCTTGTGATATAAAGTGTTTCATGGTCACTTTTTTCAGGGAATTACTGAAAGTTTCATGGACACTTTTTAGAATAATTACTGAGAGGTAAACATTTTTGACACTTGCATTTTAGTATTTAAAATGTTAAACTTTAAGTTAGTTTTCATCAGAATTCTTTCTAAAGTTTCTGAAGATCCCAGTGTCTACTTAAAAGCTTCTGTATTACTTGTTTGTTCTTTTTAAACAAAATACTGTATATTTTGGATAATGTGTAAAGAAAATGGCCTCAAAATATGAGTAAAACACAAGTAACTGTGGAAGAAATAAAGCACCAGGACAAAAACAAAAATAAAAACAAAAAGCTGACTCAGTAACTGAGCTGAAGGCAAAAAATGCAAAAGCTCTGGGATCTATTATATATGTTCCAGAAATTCTGAGTTTGTGTGGGGTACTGACAAAAACTTTTCCCAAAAAAGCTTCCCAGGTTTAAGTTCTTGGGCCCTATATTTAAAGGTAGGAGTCTAACATTTGCAACCTAGACTCTCTTTATTGGACAAAAGGCTAATCCTTAAGAAAAGGGACATTGGGCCCAAGCCAACAAGTCAGAAATAATATTTTCCTTTTTTTTTTCTTAAAGCAAGGCTTTTTAGTTCATTAAAATCACACCATATTAGGAAGACACCTACACCCAAAATCATGTCCAGGCTTGGGGTGAGGTTCTGAGGACTGGTTTTATTTTCCATTCCACCCTTGCTCTTTTTACCAGACCCCATATGGTTGATTTACTCCTTCACTTTTGCAGGCTATTAATCCTGTGAAGCAGTGGATAGGGCACATTGTCAAAGAGAAAATTCTAAGAGAAGGACTGAAAAAAAGAATGAAAAGAGCCAGAAGGATCTGGTTATCTTGGACCTCAGTTTATTTTATGTATGCTTGGAAGTGCATAGCTTTCCTTTTAAAAAAATTCCCTTTCTTGTTCAAAAGTTCGTGTCTGCTCTGAGACAAGGTGAACATTCAGAAATGCTGAGGAAAATGCCCACAGCTCTGTCAGCACTGAGAACAGGAAACATATACAGTTTTCCCACTTTAACATAACTTGTGATATTCTTGTCACTTTTACAAAGTTTAACTTTTTGAAATTTAATGTGTAAATGGAACTTTGTAAAATGGTGACTTGTTTTCTAAGAGGTGGGATACACACCCATAGTAGTAAAAATAGGAGACACTGATAGCCAGATATTTGGCTATATGCAATTCTAAACTGTCTGCTCAATGTTTTACAGTACCTATCAAAAGTGATTTAATGCTTTCACTAGTGTTTTAACCATGTATAGATAAACAAGATTTGTAATCCAGTATGAATCACAAGTTGAGCAATAGTCAACCAAATGGGGCTTTTTAAAATTAAATTATTTAAAAAATCATAGCATAAAGGTATGTATAGAGAAATCATAGCATGAGACATAAAGGAATCTTTTTTTTTTTAAGATGTGGTATACAATTCAGGGTTAGGTATACAAACGTTGATTATGCAGGTACCCTTGTGATGAGGTGTGACCCTCCCTCCCCTAGCAGTTTCCCTCAACTGCCACTACTACCTGCACTCTCATGACAGTTTCTCACTACCTCCAATCCCCTTCTCATAGTATTATGATAATTGTTCAAGGTCTGCTTATGAGTGAGAACATATGGTACTCTGTTCTTTGTTTCGGTGATAGATCACTGAGTATAATAGACTCTAAATCCATCCAAGTTGCTGTGAAGTCCATATGCTTGTCCTTCTTTATGGTTGCATAATATTCCATTGTGTATATGTACTACATTTTTTTTATCCGGTCCAGCTTCAATGGGCAACGTGATTGGTTCCATGTTTTCCTATTGTGAATAAAACTGCAACAAACACATGTGTGCAGGTATCTTTTTTGTAAGATAATTTGAGTTATTTCATGTATATTCCCAATAAGGGAATTGCTGGGTCATATGGAAGGTCAATTTCTAGTTCTTTCAGAAATTGCCACACTGTCTTCCAGAGGTTACACTAGCTTGTATTCCCACCAGCAGTTGTAAAAGTGTTTCTCATAAAGAACTCTTTTAATTGCATTAGACTCTGGTTTAAATCCTCAATAAACTTAGTTAAGTCAAATTGAGTTTCTTCTACATGCAAAGTAGCTGTGCACTTTGAAAGAACAAGATTATAAAGGTCACTAACACACTGTCTTTGCTGGCAAAAAGCTCACAATTCTTGTAGAGCAAATAAGAAAGAGGCACATTTCTGACACAAACAAAATGCTGTGTAAGTTCATAGGTGGGTATAATTACCACTAGGCAGAAGATAATGAAAGCCTTCATGAAGAAAGTAGCATTTTTGGATAGTGGCCTTAGAGGATAGATAGGATTTCAATAGGTACAGATGAGATAGAACAATTTAAGCATAGGGAACATAAAAACACAGACAATGAAGAAGATAGAAAAGCACAGTTTGACTCCAATTCGGTGAAGGAGTAAAACAAAATGACTGACTTAGCATTTGTATTGTCCTTTATCACTCAAGGAAGATTCTCAGATTTGAAGGTTCTCAGATTCAGTTTTTCCTGAAGCTTGTTAAAATATGGATTCTTTGTTTTCAATTTTTTGGCATATAAGATCCAGTCCATCTAGAAATACGTATTATTAACAAACATTCTAGTTAACCAAAAGACCAAATTTTGAGAAACTCAGCCTAAGAAAAAGGGAAAGAGTAAAAATAGACCCCTACAAATCATGTGGCCAAGAGCAAGAACCTGGGAGGTGGAAGCAGTATAAGAACATGCAGACTGATATTTTTTATGGATGGTAGGGGCAGGGAAGTTGATAGTGGCTAAAGTACTTGTTAATTTTCAATACAGGTCAAATAGCCTGTGGGGTTAACCATTCTCAATACCAATTAGTGAATTAGTGTGCCTTATTCTCTAATGTATGAAATGGTCACAAACTGGGATATCTAAACACAGGCAATGTGACTGGTAATATGAGACTGAGTGAGGACCTTCTTGCTGTCAGAAAGTAATTAGAAATGAAGAGGAACAAGATACACTGTCTGCTGAAGAGGAAATGGGTTTCAGATCTCAGTAGAGACATTTAGACTGTGCTAAGTGAAACAACTTCCTGGCAAAAAAGCAGTACTCACAATAACTGCATTGTCTGTCCACATATGTGTTTCCTCCCTTCATGAAATTGATCTGTAAGGGACTCATAGAACTTTTCTAAGTTAAGACAAATTGGGAGCCTTATTGGATGTGGCATCCAGGCAGAGTATCTTCCTTTAAAATTAAAAGAGTGGGGGGAGGGAAGGTGGGACCGTGGGAGGGAAGGGGAGAGAGAGAGAGA